>JBAMJV010000886.1:77500-204593 GCA_037951105.1 Echinarachnius parma | reverse complement strand
CTTCATTTTCATTATCTCACAACAAATATTTTGTGTAGCGCCCTCTATACCAAAACTCAACTATACTTAGTTGACATGTGCACACAATTATGAATGGTTGGACAATTGTGATCGGATATCTTCACTCACTACTATAATTATAATGTGTGAAGATTTCACCTTAATATGGCCTGTTGATGAGCGAAATTGGAAACTATACGGTGATATTCGATAAATCATTGCACTGGCTTTATACAGAGTTATATCTTTCTAATGGACAAAAACTCCAAACACTTTAATTGTAAATATCTTTTTAACAGAAGGGAAATTCGAGAAAGCGAAACCTGATTATACAGTTCCATGCTTGTATTGGAACATGTATGACCCATCCGTTGTGGTTATACCGGTGGGGTATAGCACGAAGGCTGATTTGATAGAAGATTATGATTTTCTGCAAATGTTATTCTCTATATCACGCCCCACTGTACAATACAGTAAGTGAACAAACAGCCTGTATTTTCCCAAGATATATACCTCACCTCAGCATCGATGGGAGCCTCAAAACCTCTCATTATGTTATAAAATGAGACATTATTTTCCCATTCTTTTCTCAAAAGTCGTATTGTTTCGGCGAGGTGACCTGAACAACAAATAAATGTGATTTAACCTTGTTTATCTCCAGAAAGCATTATTTTTTTTTCTGTGAGGTGGGGGGGGGGGGGGGGGGGGTGAGCTGTTTAAATATGTATGATGTGCCACCCTCCCCTTCCTGATGTATCCATACTACGCCACCTCCCAACATAATTATCATAAGCGTTGATTAAAGGGATATAGTAAATGATGTTGACAGTATTTTAGTCACAACCCAACGAAGTTTTGACAAATTAAAATCTATGTAATCTGATATGTCCAATGCGTAATGCCATGTAATGTTTTGGGGGATTTCAAATTAAATCGAAACTTGCCCAATAACAAAGAAATAATTTTAAGCAGCTACTAGAGCCGAAATATCATCACACGATATGTTACAGATACTACACTATATTGACATAATGGATTTATAATCGACGACCTATAGCAATATGGAAGGAGGTACTCGATCATTTGCATTACCATAATAAATTTTGTGTGACCCATTATTATGCAAAGTTGCAAACATTATTGTCACGCAATACCTCGAACAATTGTATTTTTTTCTTCAACATTAGGCTACATGTAATTTTAACAGCTAAGTGAAGGGTTGGCCAAAGTCCAACGCAACACAAATGAAACTATAAATGCCGCTTGAATAAATTGATTGACACCATTGCATTACCGATTTGCATGGGAAGTTTCATTATAATCTGTTTTTTTCTAAATATATAATCCTCTTTTTTCTCCAATTAAATGGCACATGTAGGACAATTTGTGGTTACCATAAGTACAAAACAGAAATATTAACATGACTTTTAATATTATCTCCACCTCATGGTTTTCATGAGTTCAAAGTTTAACAATTGGGGAAGTATGTATTTTAATCTACAATATGTGTTGGCAATTAAATGCCATTTTGTGAGGCAAACTTGCGGATAACATAGAAACGTATTCCCAAACACCCATTCAAATAAATAATTTTTCACCAGGGGATATTTTGACTTTTTAGAGAAAAAAATCTCTTTTGAATCATTATTTTAACAAAACATAAAATGCACAATTTTGTATGAAAAAATGGCTAAAACCAATAATTCTTTTAGAGAGCGCCCTCTTGAGTTGTAACGGCTCTTTTTGAATGATAACAGAGGTTTTACTTAGTCGTTTGTAATTGTGTATACTTTTCGAGCATGGTGAAGTTATAACTATTATTTTGTACCGTAATGGTGCAGGTTTTGGTTACTAAAGTTAAGTTTGACCAATACTCAACTATCCCTTTAACATGTCACATTTTGTCAAAATGCGTGGTTACCATGGCTACGCCTTTTACACACATGCACAAATATATCTTGCACATTTGCACCTGAACTTCAGTCTAGTATACCCCGTTTCCTTTAAATCGGTCAAAGAACTTTTGACGTCGTTCGTGCCACAGGATTTTGATGTTTGTGTGTCACTACGACATGTTGTCTTATTGAATTACACCCCCTCACGGAGTAAAATGAGTGAGTCACAAGGCAACAATTTTAGACTACATATTTATTGTTAATGTTTATATCTTTCCTGACTAGACGTAAAGTACATGGACAGATCACCTCAACATTTTAAAATATGAAGATTTAGAACCACAACAAAATCTATTTTTACCCTACTACATGAATAAAACACAGTATATATAACATCTGTGTTAACATTTAACATTTAACAAATAAACAAACAGATAATTATTCATAGCAAGCAAAACATAAATGCAAGTATATGCAACATAAATGCAACAAAACAACATAACCAATAACAAGAACGTACCTGAGTACTACATCAGCAACAACAACCAATCAGCCGAACACCGACTACGATACCCACAGGTAATACTAATATGATAGTTACATAGAAAAAATGCATTGTTGTTTTTGGCTCACTGAAGCACAATAAAGGTAATAATATAATTACACCGAAAGGATTAAAGAACTTTGTTGGATTACAATGGGAAAGTTATTGATTAAATACATTCCAGTATTATGCAAACAGAACATTGTTTCTGTATATTCGTGTTTGTTGTTGTGATGAATATACACAGTTCTATTTGTGGCGTGTATTTTATGTGTTATAATTTACAATAACATGTATATATGCGTAGGACGGTACTAGCTTATTAACTTTTTCAAAGTCAAGCACACAATACACACAATCTATTTCTGGCGTGTATTGTTGTGTTATAATTTACAATAACATGTATATATATGCGTAGGACGGTACTAGCTTATTTACCTGTTCAAAGTCAAGCACACGATACTGTTTTTTTTTGGTATACCAATGTCTACGGATTTCCAATTCAGTAAAGTAATTAACACGCGTTGGGGTGTAAATCAATCTACAGTAAAGGGTAGTACAATTTTGGTTTAAAGTGTCATAATGAAATACAAAGTATAATATTTGAAATAAAGCACACTTTTAGGGACAGGAAATAATTATGTTGGTTGATCAGAATCGGTTTAAAATAAATATATTGAATATGAAAAAAGTTGTTGATGTTATCTATACTGATTTACTATCTTAACCATACATTTTTTGAAGAAAAACAAATGTTTGAAAATGAAAGGTGTCTGTAAACGGCCGCATTTTCAATAAAGCAAGCCGTGTAACTATGCTGTGTATATGCTTGTCTAAGATTAAAGTAATAAACGATACGTGAAAAGTTGTAGTTATTCAGTTTTACCACAATCATACCATCCTTTTAAATACTAAACATGCATATTAAATTTGTAATCTCTGAAGCTTCGACAAGTTTAACCCGTTGCCTTCGAGATTCTGAAATCCCCATAGACTGCGTACATAGCTCACTCGGTTCACGTGGTCAAGAGGCTTTGAACAGGTTCCACAAGCTGTTCGATAACAATCTATTCATTTTTATAACAATGCAACATACACATAAAGTAAATCTTATGGAGTAATACAGATTGTATACGTAAAATACTTTGACAAGAATATTATTTCCTTATATGTACATCTTGATGATTATTATATAATGATTTCGAATATAATTGATACCCCGATTTTTCACATTTTAACAAATTTTCTAATACATTTATATAAACATAATTTTGCAATTTTCATTTAGGGCAAAAGACAATAGTTTGTGTCTTTCCTGAACGATTTACAAAGTAAATTTGTCGGGAACGCGTACAGATCTTGCCCTGTTGACTCACAACTGTCATACTATAAAGTCTTGTGCGTCTGTTTATTTTTTTTGGCGAAAATCGCATAAACCGTTTCTTATTACTTGATACATGAGAACAAATTTCATTAAAAGCATGATTGCTACCCTGAAGAGTTTAAAGTTACGTGAACATTTGAGTCCTAGCTGTCCAACAATTTATTATAATGTTCATGATTTGCGTACAAAACCTATTTTGGTAACTATATAAAACAATGTTATTTGATCTCGTTTACCTTTGAGATTAAAGCGTATAATGTAATAGAACAAAACCGACATCCAAATAATTTATATACAATGACTGCAAATAATTTTACAGGAATAAGTAGAACTCATTTACTCTTATTACATACTGAAAGTCACGTCAAAAGGTTATATCTTGGAATTGCCATTACAGCTATGGTTTAAACAAAACACACATAGATTTATTCAAACATGAGCTAGTGTCGATACAATCTTAATAACAACAACAATATGAACCAACCTAACAAAAGAAGCCGTTACTAGAAAAGCAATCGATTTTAATATAATGTTTATGATTTCGTTTGTCTAGATAATGTTCTTTAATATCATGTCTTACCCAATATGTAAACAAACCGCAGCGGGGAAATGGGAAGGTTCAAAAGCCATGTCAATATGTACTATAGACGATCAAACAAAAGACCTAAGCGACTCAATCGAGTTCAGTCTTGGTATGACAAACGCAAGGCAATTCGTATATAGTAGTACTTATCATAAGGTAAATTCAGATTATGTCGCTTTGTGATTTTAATCTATGTTATTTTGGTTATCAAGGGTGGAGACTAGTTAGGACACTTGATTTAAAGGGGTAGTACAGTTTTGGTAGGGCTGAAATTTAGTAATCAAAACCTGCACAATAACTTTACAAACTAATTGTTTTTAATATAGTTCCACCATGCTCGAAATGTATAGAAAATTACAAACGACTAAGTAAAAAGCCTAGAATCATTCAAAAAGAGCCATTCAAACACAAGAGGGCGCTCTCTAAAAAAAACATTGGTTTCAACCATTTTTCAGAAAAAAATTATGCATGTGATGTATTTTGTCAGGAGTGGCTCATGTTCTCAATGTCAACATAATAGGCATACAATTTCATATTTCTTTGAATGATATATGAGCATGCAATCACTTTTTAAATGTTTATTTGAAATTAACTAAACGAAATTAGATATATAAATGATAAAATACAATTTCAACGAGACCGTTGTTTTTGATAGTTCACATCGTGCTACATCCGTAGCCTTGTACTACTTCTCGAGATCAACCTTGTTAACTCCATGCTATGGCAATCCTGTCGGTAACACTTTCAATGGCGCGACCTTGAAAAAAAGGGGTAAACAATCAACGCAAACACTGTTTGGAACGTTCCATTTACATATTCCGTAGTCATATTGTACACGAAGTTGGACAAATTAACGTTTCAAAAGAATGAAACACATTTTGAAATCAAGCTGTTTATATGCAGTGCATTAGCTTTGCACTTCATATTTCTTCTGCAGTTCCTTTTAGTGATTGAATATATACATCAGCTAGTAGCATTGCACAAATCCATAATTGTGTTGAACTCTAGTGGTTTTGAGACTCTTTGTTGCATTCGTATTACCAATAGAAGCACGGAACAGGACAGTTTCTGTTTCCTGATTTGCCATGTTGTAGGAAAGATATTTACAATTGGAATTTTCGGATTTGGAATATTCCCTGGAAAACAACAACTGTGTACAAAGTTAATGCATTGTGTCATCAAAAATTCCCTTGCATTTTCGCGCATTACTTCGCGCATTAATTACATCTTATGACAGTTATTTAGCGTGGAATTTCTATACATCACTCAGTGAAAATAATAGCAGGTTAGGATTACACAAACACAAACGCACGCACGCACTCGCACTCAAACAAACACAAACACGCACACATACACTCACAAACACACACACACGCACACACGCGCACACACGTACACACAGCCACAAACAAACACATTCAAACACACACGCATACACCAGTACGTCATTCTGAAGACGGCGTACTGGATTTTCCGACGAACCTGAAATCGGGCATAAACGAGTGCTCAGATTGGCCAGACGACGAGAGAGAACGTAAGTGACGTAATTTCTCGCCTAAATGACGTAATTTCTTCTAGCAGGGTGGTTAAGGGCCAACAATATGGGTGTTCACTGCAGTTTGGGGTACAATTGTTTTTCTTGGTATACAAACTCCTTGGATCAAAAGAAACAAATTCATCCTAAGAGACACTCTGTATCTATGCAAATTTAGCTTAATTTCCATAATTTATGCAAATTTATTAATGGAAATGGGATATTCCATGAAATTGGTGTCTTTATTGAAATATTTGAAAGAGAACATATTCCTTGGATCAAAAGAAGACAATTAATTCAAAGAGACACTCTGTATCTATGCAAATTAGGCCTAATTTCCATTATGTATGCAAATGTATTCATGGGAATGGGATATCTATACAAATGGTGTATTTATTGATATATTTGAGAGATCATATTCAATTATGGAAATTAGGCCTAATTTGCATAGATACAGAGTGTCTCTTTGGACGAATTTTCTTCTTATGATCCAAGGAGTATGTATGCCAAGTAAAACAATCGTACCCCAAAATGCAGTCAGGGACCCCTTAACCACCCTACTATTCGTCGTCCTCAGTGACGACGTGGCTTGCGAAAAGTCCGTATTATCCCCTACACAGTAACTGTTCAAGCTATCATACGACTACAAGATGTAGTACCCCATCTACGGTACATCTTAGATGGTCGTGCTGCAGCTGCAGCCATTATGAGTCACAAGTAAGGACGTTTGTAATGATTTCATTTATACTATGAGTTATCAAGAACAAACAAATATTTAGTTAATCCCGTGTAGTGACAAGGAGTAATACCATAGATGTTTCGGAAATAATATCGCTAGTGATATTCGTTTGTCTCACAATGTATGGTCAAACTAGGAATCTAAAAGATCATGACGTTTCGTATGCCGCTGCAATACTTTGTCAAATTATATAATCTAATGTAGACACTCGGTTTTTATGCTCTACCGTGGCTCCAAAACACACTCTCACATGAGCGAGTGCGTTCCTGATAGGTCAGCAACGGAACGCGTCTATTGGCCGGTGCACACGGGCATTCAACCAATCAACGGAACACTGGTGCGGCCCGCCTGCCGAACCAGCGTACGATACGTCGCCATGACACTACCCCGACCAAACCGGCCCCCAACGGCTGATCCCAACCCACGGTAGAACAGAGCCACCTTCTTGCTACAACGCTCATATCTACGTATCAATTTCAGGGCAAGGCGCCCGTATGTTCAATCAATAATAGTAAATATATAATCCATTGCGGATATAGTATCGGAAATAATATCGCTAGTGATATTCGTTTGTCTCGCAATGTATGGATAGATGTTGTCATAATGAAGGTTTGGTCAATATTGTTTGAAGTTAAAACACTGTAATAAGTGCTATAAAACAAACAAAACAATTTCGTTTTATTCTAAAGATTTTCCTTGAATTAAAAATAGATGATATACGTAACTTTTACTTTTGTGAGGGATTTTGACCGCACAATTTAGTTGTATGGCAGTCTGAAGAAGATGTAGCTTACAGCTCCATGTTGTTAGCGAATTAATCAACACCGTCAGGTCAAACAATAAAATAGAGTCACCAACATAAAGTAGATCGCTTCAACCCTGCGGGAAAACACACTTATCCACATTGTGAATAAAGTGTGAACACACTGTGTTTCACAGTGTGGACCACAGTGTTACATTCGAGCGTTTCACAGTGTAAAAGCCAACTCAGACTGTAAACACACTATGAACACACTGTTAAATTGCTAAAATACACAGTATCAGCGCACCGTTTTACAAACTGTGGCGATAGTGCAATCACAGTGTTTTCACAGTGTCGTCACAGTGTGTTCAAATTCAGATTTTGATTTTAAACTGTGAACACGCTAGGATTAAACATTGTGGTCCACACTGTGTTCACACTGTGGATGAGTGTATTCTTTCCTGCAGGGAATTATGAGTTCTATCATGTATTTGCCGACCTTACAACATGCACATGTTTGTGATATAATCTGAATAACGTATTTATTATTAGAGTAGCTATGCTGATAATGCTTTATTTAATATGTTTTTTCTATAATTTGTATGAAATGCACATTAATATAAATTATGAAGCTTATGCATTGTAACTAAAGAGCTTGATTCCAAAAGGTGTTAAATTCCTGAGTGAATTTTGGAGACGTTGAGATTCTGTCCGACTCCATACACATGACCATTAAATATGTCTACATGATTCCATTAGTTTCCATTCAATGTGTGGGTGTTTTTGTTTACAAATAATTGCCGCCCACGTTTCAAAGATTCCAGATACAATTTGGTCAAATTCAATTTTCCGGTTCCTAACCACTTCAGTTTAGCAACGCTATTTGTAAGTAACACCAAACAGAGCAGCTCAATCAGAGATATAGCGAGAAAAAAAACAGTGAAAAAATGGCTGAACAACGTGAACCTATTTGCGGTGGGAGAAGGGAATTCCAGGAAGCTAATGCCGAAGTTCAGGGTTACCTCGATCAGGTAAGTTTAATTTGTTATTATTGAACAGTTGAATATCTAATGTCGAAATTCGACCCCTTTTTGGGGAGGGGGGGGGGGGGGGGGGGCGGCGTACTCGATATATTTGGAATACGGGAATATACTGCGGCTTTGAAGACCTCCTTTTTTGGAGCCGATCACCGCTCTCAACATGCTCATATTTTACACGGAACCGTCAGGAAATAGTAGTGGTTCTGTAAGTGGTGGAAATGTATTGCTTTGTTTATGAATTACACAACCCTGTGCAAAATATTGGGTATCTATTTCATATCACAAAACGGTACCAAATCATATAATTATGTGTTGTTCTTTGCCTGGTGGTCCCCTTTAATGTTTTTAAAAATAGTTACTCAACAAACAAAAAAATGAATAACATGAATGTCCATCGGTAGCCAAACACATATCAACTGTAACATTTATGTTAATGGGGACCACCACGAAAAGAACAACACGGGCTTAGTTGTTTTAGTACCCTTGTTTAATATTTGCAAAGGGTTTTGTAATTCATAAACAATGCAATTAATCGCAACAAAATGCCCCGAACCTATGAGGGCGTTTGGTTCCGTAAGAGCCAAACGTGTGCGAGTGCGTAACTTATATACACATGCATGCGTTTTGGGACAATATAACGCGCACGCCCTAACATACTAGTGTACTATTATTGCATACTCATGAACACATAATTGAGTATGGTGATAAGTTTTCAAATGATATAATTGATTTCCTGGTCTTGTTGTCGGAATACACTTCAAAAACTATTACGTTGGTTCATGATATTTCATCACCAAGAATCGTTTCAACATTTTGTTTCGCCAAAATATGTATGAAACAATATGTAAATATGAGAGGTAACCATTAATCCATCGTTGAGTAAGCACACATTTAAGAGAAAATAGTCATATAAAAAAATTCGCAAAAAGTAATATTATTATTGCAGTTTATTGAGTATTGAAATTTACATAATTGCACTCGGCCCTTGTATGGCAAAAGGGTGTATCTCTAGTATCGTCGGCATAAATAAAAGCGATACAAATTACTTTGAAGTTTGAGCATTTTGTTTTGCTATAGAAGCCTTAAGAATGGTTATATGCTGGTGGAGTTTGTTTTAGAAATTAATTTATCGTTCAAATATTATTTCCCTATAGTTTTCATTTGTTTTAACTTTTTATATTTAGAGCAAGATTCATTTTTATCCAGATACACCCTTCTGGCAAAAAGAATTGACACACGCCGTATTGGTCTCTATTTTTTGCAAAAGGGTGTATCTGCAGAATGATAGACCATAATTCACCTGGGCCTTCTGCCAACATAAATGAGTGAATTATTTCGTTAACATATTTAGCAGAAAAGGTGCATCTGTAGATTCCGTCACTTTGGTTGTATCTATAGATACACCCTTTTGAAGAAAAAAAAACCCATCAGCCTTACCCGGTATTTAGAGGGTGTATGACCCTTTTGTAAAAACAAATTACTTAAAAAGAGTAAAAGTTACCCCAGATAGGTCTTATTATCTCGAAACTAAAGCTCAAGCACTTCTGAAACTTTGCTAAATGAACATTTTGACCTAAAAAAAAAACCCATATGGAAAAACCCGTAAAAGTCAAATTTTTCTGAGATACACCCTTTTTTCGACACATGCAGGGCCGCACATAATAAATGCTTTCAGCCACATGTGCTGTTTCACAACAATGTACAGGCATGCGCCAGTTCTTGGGACTTTTGAAAGTGGGTAATTTTGTCTTAAATATGTGCTCTTTCAGCCATTAAGTGATGGATATCTCTGATTTTCACACAAAATGTTCATTACAACTGTAAAATATTGTATCAAAATTGCAGCGCGAAGCAACTATTCGTTATGAAATTATAAGCATTGGTTTAGGGGGGTAGTTGCTTTTTGTGTTCGGTTTATTTTGTGTGCACTAAACATCCATCTATGGAATGCGAAATGTTACAAAACCTTCCCACAATACTAATGCATACTGTGTATGATATTTTTTTGTTATCTCTGCCCACAGTAATTTGTCCCCTCCACGCAAGATGCATCACTCCCGGACCCCGTTGCAGAAAAAGACAACATCGACTGTATGTTAAAAGTAATCGTATGTCAGGAAACTTGCGCCTTTCAATCAATCAGATTTGTGCATTCAGAATTCATGACCTGACTACAATCGATTGTATCTCTTTCTGCAACGAGGCTTGGATCACTGGGTTTTTCTTCGCTCGCGCAGAGTTAAAACGGCTGATCAGGGTCGTGTGTCTCCGCTCATGCAGCTTAATACAAATACACTGATAAGGAGTTGTGTATGCTGCCTTGCGTAGACACAAATATACCAACCGTATATTGTGTATATAAACATTGTGGATGTTTCTTTTTACTTTGCGACCATTTTTATGCCGATCGGACAAAAAGTGACGAAGTTTTGATGTTTGTATTATTTTTCTTTTTCTGCTAAAACAATGGAGATAATTGAAATTAAAGTTCATCACTCAGTTCAAAGTACATGTCATTCTTGATTTGTATCCTAATATATAGCTATTTTCCCGCATATCTCATTAGAAACTAGAAAAGTTGCTTAAAGGTAAAGGCCAGTTTTGGAAACGCCCCCCTCTCAACAAAAATGAAATGGAAGCTCTTATTTCCAATAATGTGAAAGAATATAATATAGGATTATCAAAATTTGGCCAAGAAACCGCCTACTAATTGATATATTTGCAAAATTATAAATTGATCATGGGCCAGATAGATATCGCCAACGCGGAATTGCTCATACGCTACGTGTATTACGACCACGAGGTGTACACGAGGTGTCGCGCTATAGGGGCTTGTCCCTAGCTTGTCGATATCTCCCCCAGCGCTAGCGGCGCTGACAGGTCTGAACGGGCGGTGGATTTATGAATTTCACAGGGGGATATTGGATTTCTTCCGATATTTCTGTATTTGACGATGCTTAGGTTCGGATTTTACCACACAAGCCCTATTTCAATACATATTAAACAATATTGATCAATTTAGAGGTATTCGGCTACTTTCCCGAAACTGGTCTTGGGCTTTAACAATATGATACTAAAATTTCCATTTCGTCCCTGAGGTCAATTTTTGATCTTTTAGGCCTTTTACGCAAAATCAAAAATGTGGCGAAGTTGCTGGTTTTGCCAGAGCCGGTCTAAAAAATGCATCGCTCATATGGCAGATTTTCACTCGCCATATATGCATAATATGCAGAATAATCGATCGCTTCTATATATTGTGCAACCTACTTGACCAGCGAACTTATGTTGCGAACAAGCTGAGTAAAATAGAATGCCAT
Source organism: Echinarachnius parma (assembly GCA_037951105.1). Taxonomy (NCBI): domain Eukaryota; kingdom Metazoa; phylum Echinodermata; class Echinoidea; order Clypeasteroida; family Echinarachniidae; genus Echinarachnius; species Echinarachnius parma. The sequence goes on along the minus strand of JBAMJV010000886.1, from coordinate 192,815 downwards.
GCCATGGTCATGGATATATCAGTCGGTTCTTTTCTGTACGCACAATGTGGTATATATATATCTCTTGCCCAGTCTATGAAATAATGTAGTGCAATGTATTTAAAGGAATAGTTGGGTTTTTCTGGTGAGATAATGAAACACTGAGTGTCAAATTTAAAAGAGCATACAATTGTAATGACAATAAACTTCATTTGATCAAAATCGGTTCAGAAATGGCTAAAATATTCACAAACATAATCATCTGTAATAGTTGCAGGGCCCCACAATTAGTCTATAGATTTGAACCAGTCGTTAAAAACAAATGTTAAAAATGCTTCCTCTTTTGAACAAAAATACGAAAGAGGGTTTTAAATGGTTGTTTAATTATCTCTCTATTTAATCACTATTTCAACAATACATCTCAAGCACGATATTTTATTTTAAGTGGTTGAAACCAATGAGTTTTTAGTGAGCGCCCTTTTAAGTTGTAACGACTCTTTTTGAATGATAAGAGGCTTTTACTTAGTCGTTTGTAATTGTTCATTCTTTTCGAGCATGGTGGAGTTATGGATTTTGTCTGTAATGTAATGGTGTAGGTTTTGCTTACTAAAATTCAGTTTGACCAAAACTCAACTGTTATAACTATTATTATTGTAATCATGTAATTATCTAGGTTTTGGTTACTAAAATTAAGTTTAACCCAAACTGTACTCTCTTTAGCAAAACTCAACTATCTCTTTAAGCATGTTATTAATTTGCGAAGTAAATTGGTTATTTTGCTTGTAGTCAATCTAGCAAATATAATTAGAGGGTAACCTTGGCAAAATTGCAACATGGACTTTTTTCTTCGAAATTCCGTTCAGGAAACTCCCCTGAACAACATACGAAAAGTCCTAAGAAATCGAAGCTGGGCAAAGTGGTTTAATTTGTATCATAAAGATAATTAACTTATTTGCATAATTGTGAAATAATGTCAGGGGTCATTTTCTATCTAGGAATAGTACACTAGTAATTAAAACAAATAGTTTAAAGGAGAAAATCAAAGAAAATCCCTACATATGACGATATTCATATCTACAGAAAGCATATAAGCCATAGAATGAGCTTGAATGACATTCAAACAATATAACGCTTCCGTAAAAGCGAAATTAGGGTGAAAACATCACCCTATTTCCAGGGACAAATTCGCTCAATCGCTACACGAAACGGCATTTAGCTGTGACGTAAGAACCGGGCTTGAACCCAGGCGGCTGACGCGGTTGTAGGTAGTAAGCATGTATAACATACCAGGCTGGAAAGACAAGCTTCAACTTAAATGTGCTATTTTTTCCCTTACCAAGAATAAATTATAATACAACATTGTTTGTAATTTGCTTCTCATTTATATTTTCATCGTGATATTACAGCATATGTATTGTTTGTGACAAAAATAGTTGAAAAAAGGTGAAAAAAGAAGGGGAAACTATACAACTTTGTCGTGCAGTAGGCCTGCACAGATTTGGGAGCAGGCGATTTTTTTACCAACATGTAGTTTCACTTTGACATATCAGACGGAGAATTTACCACTTCCATTATGGAAACAAACAGTTAATAATCAGTATGAATCAAATGAAATTTAAAAAAACACGAAGAATAGTTATTACTTTAGTCGATCTATCATGGCTAGTTTCATGGTTTAGCTTGAAAAGTCGAGTGAATTGGATTCGCGATCTCCTGTGTTGTTACGATTCATCCGCGATTTCTCTAAACATTGGCAGCCGCATTACCTATACAGCTGATAGCGCTGGCGGATTTACATTTCCTGCGCGCGCATCAAAACAAACGTAACTCCAGTGCACGTGCTAGGTAGCTTGCTCCGATCGATCCTGCGTGCATGATACGAACTGCAATACTGGTATATGATATTTATATTGAAATTCTACATCCATGTTGAACTGTCAGATGTAATTCTAGAGCGAGATCGTGATCGTGTGGACTGTAGAAAGCTTCGAATACTGTATAGCGTATACGCCGGAACTACTTTTAGTTCAATAACATACACAATATGCATAGTATACGGCCAGGCCTGGTATACGATCGTGCGCTTGCATGTATTTCTCGATGGACGAAACTTTTACGAAACGAAACAAAACCAAAACAAAACGGTGAGAAATACATTCTATGTAATTATACCAGTTATTACCCACGCCGATGAAATCGGCAGGGGGTTATGTAAAGGGTTCCGTATGTTTGTTTGTTTGTTTGTTTGTTTGTTTGTTTGTTTGTTTTTTTTTTTTTTTTTTGTTTGTTTGTGTACAAGATAACTAGAGAACGGGTGAACGGATTTGCACCAAATTTTCAGGGAATGTTTGGATAGTGACATGGAAGAATCGATTAGATTTTGGTGATGATTGGTTGACCCCTGCAAATTCTGTGGAACCTTGAAGTTCTGTACGGAATCGAAATCAGTCAGCAAAGTGAGTGCTCCACGTCACAGGGTCACATGACCCTGTGACGTGGAGCACGTTGTACACAACGTATGGAAGTTCTATGCTCGCTGCCATGATACCCCAATGATACCCCAATGACACAACAGTGTTTGCTGGCACCAATCAGCGTCGCGCATTTCCGGCGTTGCGCGTGCAATGATCTAGTGTAAACTCTGCGAGCAATCGTACCGCTTAACGTTGCGTCAATTTGCAATGCATAAATATTAGGCATATCTATACTACACAGGCAGCTAGTAAAAACACGTGCGAATCGGCAGATAGCTGTCATGAAAAGATCTAAAATCATATTTATGCAAGAGAAATGGACATAAAAGTTTGCAGAATCAGGAAGATAAGGTATCTGTTATTGTTTGTAATAGTTTATTTTGTTTGAATTCATGATTTATGTTACATTTATCGCCAATAAATTGGACAGATGTCGGCATTTTCAAGCCCTCCCTGCAGGCATACCCAGTCAGCATAGTTTACTATGCCTGGAGTTGTGGGGGATTCTGTTCAACGGTTGATCACTATGTTTTTAGGATGCATCGGTAAGCAAAACAGGGTTGAGGCCGACGAAGGGGTAGAACAGGGCTAATGGGAGGCGTGGGTATGCTGACTTTGTCGGCCTTCTAGTTGACATATTGAAATGGATAAGAAATTGTTATAACAAAGGCAATTCTAGCTCGGAACATGATCCTACTAGGTAATTTTGTTTTTAAACACAGCTATGCTTTTCTTACTATCTCCGTGTACATGAACAACAATTCGGCAAAATGGTGAGTTGTAAACAATTATTTTACGGAGATTGACACTTTTTCAATGCCAATAATGACATGAATATTGACATTAGGATATGTTTCAGGACATGAGAGGACAACTATGTGTCAGATATTGATTATTCAGGCAATATTCAATCGTTTTGAGAGAGTGGAACTGCGTCCACTCTATGAACATTTGCGTGTAGATCGCCGTTCGAGCTAGAGCTGTGGAGCGCAAAGCCCGGCTCTTACGTCACGCACAGATCCACTTTGCTGTGCCGATTTCATGGTAAAGGGGAGGGTCAATTCACTAAAATTTTATTTTCATAAAACATGAAACTGAACACTTTCATGACATGTTAACTGCAAAAATTGCTTTAATAACTCATTCTATCATAAAATAAACCATAATAACTTGATTCTATTCCCTTTGAATTTCTACTTTAAGGTATTTTGGGGCAAGGAATCCATTTCCGGTGCTCGTTTGCAAGTGCCATATGGGCAAAACCCTGAAATCCAAGATGGCTGCACCTAATTGTCATATTTATGAATATGATTGGTTTTCAGTGGCTACAGCCTCTAGTAAGCAATATGTACATTTTTTTTTCTTCAACCATGTTCTAAATGTGTATTAAAGATACTTAAGCTTGATTGCCGCCGTGGCAAGCTCTAGCAATGCGTGTAATTAGCATAATGAGATTCTTAACACAATGTGCACATTCCCAGAAATCAGGTAAAATTGTGGATATTGCAAACCCTCAAAGTACAAAAGACGAGAAATACCACTTTTCCAAGGTTTAGGGGGCAGGAAATCCATTGATGATACTTAATTCGACGTATCACCTTGGCAACCCACATACATGGAAGATGGCCGCCGTTGGCATTTTAGAGGAGATAATGCTATTTGCCACTTTAACGGCATTTATTTTATAAGAGTATAATTTTTTTTACTGTTGGCAACCAACTACATTGACATTCAAGTATTCTAATTGCTAATTCCAATAATTGAGAGTCGAACAATTATAACACCGTTCTGATATAACCAAAATAATGAAGTTGTGTATCATTACATGTGTAAATTTGGGGAGCAGCCATCTTGGGTTTAAGAAGGTTGCCATGGTGATATAAGGAAATAAATATCAAAAATTGTATTATTTCCCCAAAAACCTTGGTATACAGTGGTATAACTTGTCATTTTTACTTTCCGGGATCTCAATATACTCAATTTGGGGGAATATGCAAATTAGGTAAATAACCGAATTATGCAAATTATATGCATTGCTAGAGGTTGCCAAGGTGGCAACTAGACTGAAATATTTTTACTACATATTTAGAACGTGAATGAAAAATAATAATCTGGAATTATTGCTTATTAGAGGCTGTAACCACTGAAAATCAATAATATTCATGAATATGCAAATTAGGGCCAGCTATCTTTACTTTTAGGGTGTTGCCCATTACGGCACATGCAAATGAGCACCGTAAGTGGATTCCTTGCTCTAAATTACCCTAGAATGATCGTTTATATAAATATTGTACTATTCCTAGATAGAAAATTACCCCTGACCACATTTCAGAAATATGCAAATTAGCTAATTATCTTTATAATACAAATTAAACCACTTTCCCCAGCTTCGATTTCTTAGGACTTTTATTATGTTGTTCAGGGGAGTTTCCTGAACAGAATTCCGAAGAAAATTCCCATGTTGCAATTTTGCCGAGATCCTATATTGACTGGACTATTGTTGTTCCTTGCAGGTAAGGTAAGAAGCTGAATCGGCAGCAGGGAGGACATTTTCTGGTTTTAAAGCTGTAGAAGTCGCAACTCAAGTTGTCGCTGGATTCAACTACTTCATCAAGGTAACATGACATAATCTCAGTAAATGTATAACCAGTTTGCAAAAACATTGTAGGTATAACATACACTGTTGGTCATATAGTTGGAATATTTTATTTTTTTGATCCAACTTTATTATTTTTCCTTTTTGTTGCGCCTAATGAATCATTTTAGACTAAAAATAATCATTACATTATGTTTCAAAACTACCAATCTATAATACATGGTAGCATGAATTTGCATTAATTAATTTATTCTTTTGTTTTTGAGCTTTGAAAGTCATTGTTATTGGTCATTTCTCAGAGTTGGCTGTAAAATGTTCAACCAAAATTAGCACATCGGAGGCTCTCGAGGCCATATACCCGGTCCAATGTCATTGTCAATTAAAGCCAAGATTATCTCTAGGACGTCTACGATTGACCACCAGGATAGATTATCGCAAATTGCTTAACCTGTGCCGTAGAAACCCGAAATGCCAAAAAGGAGCCTTCGCCGGCTATGAAGAAAACACTATGGAATAAACGCCTTCCGCCAAACTGTACATCAGCAATCCCTCTAACGTGGTCACATAGCAAGACAAACTACCAAGTGTCAACCCAATACCATGTAACCGAGATTTACATCCCTGGACTAGGGAGCCCAGAAGATTTCCGCCTGGACTAGAGATATGTCATCTAATGCGTACTAGCCATAACATCCTTGACCGAACAGATGGAAGACAAATGGTTCGCCGATTACATGGCGAGAAATTCGAAGTTGTCTGCATTCACTAAACGACTTGAGTTTGTGACGTCCCAATAGTGGTATGGCTCGTACCATTAAGATGACCTATCACTAGTGTCCACGCGGCGATCTTCTGCACTCCCTAGTCCAGGGACGTCCGGTAAATCTCGGTTACACGGTATTGGGTGGACACTTGGTATTTTGTCTTGCTATGTGACCATGTTAGAGGGATTGCTGATGTACAGTTTTGTGGAAGGCGTTGATTCCATAGTGTTTTCTTCATAGTCGGCGAAGGCTCCTTTTTGGCATTACCGGTTTCTACGGCACAGGTTAAGCAATTTGCGATAATATATCCTGGTGGGCAATCGTAGACGTCCTAGAGATAATCTTGGCTTTAATTGACCCTTCTCTCGATGACATATGAGGACCTTACAGACCTTAACCTGCGATGTTATTCCTGTATATAAAAGCGGAGCCAAACATATGTTTTCTAATTATCGCCCGATTTCATTATTAACGTGTTTTTTTAAAAATACTCGAAAAATTTATTGATACAAGATTCATTTAATTTTTTGACTTCCATCATATTCTTTATAATAAACAATTTGGCTTTAGAGAAAAACATTCAACATCACATGCTTTAATAGATTCAGTAAATAATAACATTTTTGCATTTGAAAATAATTAAATAACTGCTGGTGTTTGTATTGATTTAAAAAAGCCTTTCGATTGCATTGACCATAATATATTGCTCCGTAAACTGTCATTTTATGGAATACGTGGAATATCCCTTGATTTGATGCATAGTTACTTAAGTAATCGAAAACAATGTGTTATGTTTAACTCAACCCAGTCTCAATTTAAAAATATATGTTGTGGTGTACCCAAGGATCAATTTTAAGACCTATGCTATTTTTGATTTATATAAATGATTTACACTTATGTTCTGATTTATTACAATGTATTCTCTTTGCTGACGATACAAATATTTTGTTTAGTCATAAAGATGTACAGTACTTAGAAACGACTAATGAATTATTTGCGTTAAATAAATTAGTTTTAAATATTCAGAAAATAAATTTTATGGTTTTTGGTAAAACAAATATTGAACAACCAATACAATTGTATATTAATAACACTGAAATTCAAAGGGTTGAGACCGTACAATTTCTTGGAATTTACATAGATAAAAATATGAAATGGAAAAGTCAAATTAATAAGCTCTGCACCCAAATATCAAGAAATATTGGTGTTTTGAATAGATTATCTGAATTTGTACCACCAAATATTTTATTGATGTTATATAACACGTTCGTATTATCCTATTTAAATTATGGAATAACGATCTGGGGATCTTCAAATAAGTACTTACTAGATAGAATATTAATATTACAAAAAAGGCTTTTAAGAATGATATCACATTCCGGTTTTAGAGCTCATTCTGCCCCACTTTTTAAAAAATTCAAAGTTTTGCCAGTTTATGAATTGTACTACAACCTTGGTATTTTTATGCATATGTATTCTAAGAACGTATTGCCTGCAAACTTTCATTGTTTTTTTAATCGTAATATTGATATACATTCCCATAATACAAGAGAAAAACTCAACTATCGTTCTGTTTATGGTCAATCATCCATCTCACGTACATTGATATCTTATAATGGACCACCTTTATGGAATAATCTCCCAGAAAATATCAAAAATGTTAATTCACTCAATTCATTTAAATTGAAATATAAAGAGTATCTATTGAATACTTTATGATATACATGTATTACATTAGATAATTTTGATATATATCCATCCTATGTTAATTTGTAAATTATATATGTAATTCTTCCTACGCTCCTCCTTTTCTTTCTACATTATGTTATTATTCTCATGGGGCTATGTTATAAGTCAAATTTGACTTTTTATAGCCTCCTACATTTCCACAATGTACATGTAGTGTTACTTCTTTGTTTGTATTTTGATGATGTGGAAAATAAAGTTCAATCAATTTAAATATTGGACATTGCTTGTTGACACCCCTTCCTGGTGGAGCACAAGCATCGTTCGGCGGGTAGCCAATGGCATTGGACGGGGTATGGTCTAGAGAGTCCCTGTGCCAATTTTGGTTGAAAATTGTACAGCCAACTCTGAGAAATGACCCATAACAATGACTTGTTGGACATACGCTTTGGACAGGGAAAGGGGCCAATCATCAAAGGTCCTGCCTTTCAACGCTCAAAACAAAAGGCTAAATTTATTGTACATTGGTAGTTTGGAAACATTATATAATCATTATTTTTGGTCCAAAATTATTCATTAGGAGCAGAAAAACAGAAAACAGAATGAAGTTGGATTTAAAAAAAAAAATATTCCAACATTTAATATAACCAACAGTGTATGTGACCGGATAGCAAAACCATGCACTTTTCGGTAGTTCATGTTTTGAATAAATGGAAAGTATGAGTTTGCATAATATATGTTGATGGATTATGTTAATGCATTTGAGTAGTATCACTATGAATATTATGTTCAATTACATCACTCTTGTATTAACTGCTGTAATTGAACATAATCTTCATAGTTATACACACTTTAGTGTTATTATTGCTATTTCTTGCCAATGGATGACACATTTCTATGTAACATTTGCATGTTTGAAGACTTATAACAAACCATTAAGGAATTGTTTACATGAGTTATTTCTGTATTCCAGGATTACAAAAACAAAACAAATGATAGCAGTCATAGAACATGTGAGAGTAAACTAGAAGAACATGCACGTGTTGTTATAATTAATCTTTAAACGTCGCTTATCAATATATTTCCTGTCCGTTTCATGCTAGGCTAATACCGGCGATAGGATATTTGCCCATGTGGTGGTTTTCAAACCTATGCAGGGAGATGGCGTGGAATTCAGAGGTATTCAGGACAAGAAAGGACCAAATGACAAATTCGTCTAGCATCTCATCAGTCTTCAAGTATAGCAATACAATACTCGATTGCTTGATTTCTAATTTATTACTCAATCAATTACAAAGCTGTTGGTATAATACTTTACGAGGGATATTCTTGTAACCAGTTGGTATTTTACTCTGTCTTTTAATTAATGTGTTTAAATTCGTTGAACGAATGCACTGTAGTTAAGTATGCCTCTCATAATTACGGATATATAATGTTTGTTCAAAATATACAGGATGATGACTAGATTTTCCCTCCGATGCAGTGCAAGAATAAAACATAAGTACAGCCTTACATCATGTACGTACTTATAATTATCTTAAAGGGATAGTTCAGTTTTGGTATAGAGGGCGCTACACAAAATAATCTATTTTTGTGAGATAATGAACAACTGAGTGTCAAATTTGAAAGAGCAAACAAAACAAAACAAATTACAAAAGAGGCTTTAAAAATGTGTTGATGCACAATATTTTATTTCAAATGTTTGAAACCAAGGAGTCTTTAAAGGGCATGGTGGAGCTATAGCTATTTGTTTGTAATGTTATGGAGCAGGGTTTTGTTACTAAAACTCAGTTTGACCAAAACTCAAATATCCCTTTCAAATTAATATATGTACCCTTTCTTATAATGGAAATTCCCCTTGGAGTTATGAAAGGAATGTATGCCACTTTTAAATTTAAATAGGGGGTATCTTTTGTCGGACCTTGTACATCAAATAAAAACTAGCTTTGGATGTTTTACTAGTCATCATATTAATACAAATACATTAGTTTCACTATGCATATGTGAAATGAAAACGAACTATGGTTAAATTGTGTTCATATTATTGTGGCCTTATTATCACAAGTGGAACATGTTACTCTATTAATGTAAACGAATAATAAACACTGGACAGAAACAATATATAAGATTAATGAAATCAAGCAAAACTGTTGTCTCGGTCGCTTAGCTTTAACAAATGAGATAAACCGGGAAGTCCCACTGCTCATTGTGTTTTTCTTCAATGTAATTGGTGAGAGTCGTAACTCCATCCGTATAGTAATTTCATATACAACTTCTCATGGGTGTTATAGTTATCCTAGATATCTACTCTGGTTACTTCTCAGACTGTTTCAAAAAGCTTGCTATTCCCGGAAACAACATTTAATAGGCAATTTATAGCGAAATGTTCTGTCAGATGCTATTATTTCGGAGTAGGGTGAAATCATGTAAAAGTGATCCATTACTTTGGCACATTCAACAAACATCACTTTGAGCCATTGGATTTATCTTATGCATTGTTAATTTGCCTATGGTTACATACGAATGAAATGGGTTTCGATGTTCTTTAACTAATGTCTCCCTAGTAATTGAGACATTTACGATTTAACTGAAAAGTCTTCCGGAACGCTTTTCGATTGTAGTCAGAACTAAAGTTTTGGAATTCGGATACTTTCGCGCCAACAATCGTGGATGAAATATGGCATCAAATATCACTGTTGTATTAGGTAAATATTGTTCCCTTTCTATGAAAATACCTCATATAATTCAGTCAAATCTAAACAATTATTTGAAGTCTAAAATATCACTTTTTGGAAAAATGAGTTAAAGTTATATGGATTATTTCATAAAGAAAATTTCAAGACCGTTACATGTCAGATGATTTTGTTATAAGGTGAAGACGTATCTTATCTCAACATAATTATATTGGTGTTTGTAACACGATTCTTCTCAAGAGCAATGTATGTGTCTTGTAAAATTTTGCTCTAGTAATTCATTAAAGGGATAGTTGAGTTCTGGTAAGGAGAGTACAGTTTTGGTGAAACTGAATTTTAGTAACCAAAACCTGCATCATTACATTACAAAATAATAGTTATAACTAGAAAGGAACACAAAATTACAAATGACGTAGTAAAGATCATGTTATCATTCAAAAAGAGACGTTAAAACGTAAGAGGGCGCTCTCTAAACACTCAGCGGTTTCAACCATTTTGAATAAAATATTGTGCATGTGCTGTTTTGTTGAAATAGTGATTAGATAGAGAAATAACCAACAACTATTTCAATACCTATTTTGTAACTTTTTGAAAAGAGGAAGCATTTTTTTGAATTTTTAACGGCTGGTTCAAAATTCTCTAATAAACCTGGGGCCCCAGCTTTATTACAAATTGTTATATTTATGGATATTTCAGCCGTCTCTGAACCGATTTTGATCAAACAAAGATGATTTTAATATTTAAATATTATGCTCTTTCAAATTTTACACTCAGTTTGTCATTACCTTACACAAAAATAAGTAGTCTAGCGCCCTCTCTACCAAAACTCAACTATCCCTTTAACAATAGCAAACCAGTCATCTCAATGTAGACAAATACATCATATGAATTAACAGTATTGTGTTGCTTGGTTCAATCCCTAAAAATACACTGATGATATTGCCATAAGTATTCGAGTGACTGTGTTAATTTATATGTTAGTGTCTCATTTTGTAGATTTCATCTTATTGCACTGCAAATTAGATGTGCACAGTTGCATACAGTGATTTACTATATAAACCAAACAACTGCACAACTTTACACACCTTTACTCAACTAATTTGCAGTTTGTTGATCTGTAACAGATTTTAATTATGTGTAATTACTTCTTCTGCTACTAGTGAATCTGCTCAAGAGTAGGTCCTTAAAGGGATAGTTGAGTCTTGGTAAAACTACATTTTAGTAACACAAATCTGCACTATTACATTACAAACTAATAGTTATAACTCCACCATGCTCGAAAGGGATAACAACAATATAAATGACTAAGTCAAAAGCCTGTGATCTCTAAAAACCCATTGGTTTCAACCATTTTAAATAGAATATTGTGCATGTGATGTTTTCTTGAAAATGATTAGATAGAGAGATACTCAACAACTATCTAAAAACATCTTTCGGAAATTTGTGAAAAAAGGAGTAACACAAAAATAACGACTGGTTCACAATTATCGAATAATTATGGGGCCCTACAATTATTACAAATGGTTATTTTTAAGGATATTATCAGCCATTTCTGAACCGATTTTGATCAAATAAAGTTTATTCTGTCATTAAAATTGTATGCTCATTCAAATTTGTCTCTCGGTTTTTCATTATCTCACAAACAAATTATTATGTATAGCGCCCTCTTTACCAAAACTCAACTATCCCTTTAAAGTGGCCGTGCCAACCCAAAACATGTTCACCTTTGTGTATATGTATAAGTGTACACATCAACTATATCTAAACTGTTGACCTATGTCAAAATATGTTTTGTATATTTTCAAACATTTCATCATTTAGTTTTCTTCACATTGCTAAGCCCCGACCTCGTATAAACCTCTCCAGAGTAAAATTATAGCGATATATACCCCAAACGGATGTAGACATATGTGTCTCCAACAACATTTTCATTACAACTTTGTAATACTAGCTAATGCGAGCAAACAGTCATGGGTCTGCACAATAGACTAGTTATTCCAACATAATTCCCTGTTCCCTATGATACAACCTTAGTCTGCATACCCCCAAAAACATAATTTAGTATAGTGATGAATTATAAATTAGATAACAGTTTTATTGAAATCCCATTTTCTAAGATTTCTGTGAACTAGACAACTACATTTCATTATGTGGTAATTTATTATGTTTAAATGAAAGATTGATTCGTAATTTTGCGTAGGTTTTGTTTGTCATGTTGTGTTTTATTACTCCCAAACGGTGTAATGACGTTACTCTGAAATACGCGGGTGTAGAGTAATTCCTTAACAAAATGTAATTTGATGAACAAAACATGCCTTGAGGTTGTGAAGGAAATACAGCATAATGTCTATTTGTGTTCATTGTTCTTCAAAATTCAAATGATTGATCAATATCATTACCTAAGTAGTTGTAACATCATCAATAACATAATCACTGCAAATAATGTAAACATGCATCGGATCAGTCTTTCTTTATCAAACTAATATTGAGACAAAAACCCATGCAATTGGAGTTTATCGAACTAACGATTAAGTTATTACGTGTCTTTAAACATGGAATCCACTTGTGTCCTAGTTCAATTCGTAATAATAGGAAAATAATATCAATCAAAACAAATGGGAAATAAATGTAATACCATGTACAAATCAGAGATTGTGCATATGTCACATAAGTCACGCCGTGTAGTTGGCAATTTGAAAGAAAATTTATGTTTACTCCATGAGATTCAAACATAATACTTATGGGATACTAGTTACTGCATATGCGTAGATAATACATTTTGAGGGAAATTAAACAAAAATAATGAGCAAATAAATTCCGAAGTTATACCAATACATGCATTGTGCAAATACAATGAACAATTGAACTTGATTACTTGGTAGACTGAGCAATGCACATACTGTTTATCTTCTCCATCAGTGTGACGGTTTACACCCAAAAGCTACACCAATTAATAGTGCCTAATTATAATATTCAAAGATGGAATGTCTACATTGAATGGCGGTTCGTACGAATAGTGCACGTGGAGGAATGTATTACATGTATTTGGATAATTAGTAAACATATTAATTGGGAAATCGAAAGCACGACATGTGCCTTATATTTAAATGCCAACCCTCAAAGGTGCATCATAATTTACTCGTGTAAATGTTTATTAGAGAATAGAGTTTCTACCTCTCGACAAAGTACGATGTGATCAACAACAAAAAAGGAAGACATGAATACAGGGAAAGAATAAATGGGCGATATAAATCAATGATGTTCATAATATTGTAATAAAAAACCATTGTATTTGTTTCTTTAAAATATTAATCAATGGAGCATGTTTTTATTTTTGGGAGCACACTCTATAAACCTTTATTGTAAAGGATTTCCCCCTGTTTTCATGTATATTAATGTAATTAGGGGACAGGTGCCCCCATGCCGCCCGTACCTAGACCACTAAATGACATGTCATATTCAATTAATAAATAGCGAGGTCTGTTATCAAAATTGACTTCTTTCTGGCTAAGACGAGCTAGGTAAGCATGGCAAATACAAACTTATGTCCAATTCCAAATACAGGGCACGTGGAAGGGAACATCGACACACTGGCCTGTCGTTTCTTCAATGGGATGTATGTCTCTTTCACAATTTTGAACCAGAGTAACCAGGAAATAGGACTATGAAAGTTTTAGGAGCCGCCGAATGGGGTTCTTCGGGCTCTGGTTGTCACTGCATATTGACTAAGAAGGATCGTTTACATTTTCGCGTAGAACGGGTAAATATTAGCATGTAATCGCTAACCCCAAACAAATTTGCGGAAATGGAAAGAAGGGTGTATATATTAAAAATAAAACATAGTAGTTCGGTTTTCACTGGCTCACACATTGAATTACTATAATATTTAAATGGCAAAATACACATATGATACACATATCATAAACAAATACGAGACATAAATGAGAATACAATATAAAGAGTGGCAACACGTAGGCAGTTAGTTGTATTATTCGATTATTCAAGTAAACATGTACGCATTCCATAATATGCGTGGATGGCTGACCAGTAATTTATTTTCCAAAAAAACCAATTGATCTGAAATTTGATTTGTAATTTTTCATCAAATATTGCATGGAAACCGGGGGAAAATCAACCTTTGGTAAAAGGTTCTTTACAGTAATATACAAGATACACGTGGTGAATTGTTTGAGTGTCGTGTATTAACGAACGTGGCGGAGGCGTTACTTGATGATGGCGCCGATGGGTGTTATATTCTATCATCATCATCAGAGCTAAGCGGTTAACACAAAGTAATATCCTTAGCTATATTCTTTTTGTACGGAAGAAAGACCCGTAATTAATTTTCCCAAATTTAAATTGAAACTGATCTCGAAATTGATTTGCCATTCATCGATATTCTTTATTCTTCTCGAATAGTTTGATTATACCTTGGGGAAGTTAACCCTGGTAAAACTGTTGATAGAGTATGACATGAGAAGAGTTTAATAATCGGTTAGAATTTACCTAATTTGATCACATAATGAGAACGTTTAAATGTCGTGTATGAAATGCTTTAATTATAGTCATCGGCGGGACAATTTAGTCAGGGCTTAAAGGGAGTATACGCGATAAAACAAATCATCTGAACAATTTTCAGGAGAAAGATCATGTTAAAGGGGTAGTACAGTTTTGGTAAGGCTGAACTTAAGTAACCAAAACCTGCACAGTAACATTACACACTAATATGTATAACCCCACCATGCTTGAAATAATGATTAAATACAGACATCATCAACAACTATTTAAAAACCGCTTTTGAAAAAGTGTAAGCATTTTTTATTTTTTTTCAAAAAATCATCGTATTTATTTGGGGCCCAAATTAATACGATCGGATATATTTATTAATATTTCAGCCATTTCTGAACCGATTTTGACGAAATAAAGTTTATTCTGCCATTAAAATTGCATGTTCTTTCAAATTCAACGCTCAGTTTTTCCACCTATTACACAGAATGCACACAGGGGAATTCCACCCCAGAAATGTGATGTTTGCTATAAAATGAAGTGAATATGAAGAATCATGATCGAAAATCTGAGCCAAAACGGTAGAGCAATAAAAAAGTTATGACAGGATGAAGTTTGCTCCGATTTTTAGTATCGTTCAAAATTGCTATCGATCGTGACGTCACTTGCGAGCTGCAGCCATTTTGACTTCTACATGGAAATTTTACAAAATTTAAATTTTCTTAATAACAAAGCAAATTATGAGCTTACAAATTCAAAAGAGGTTGGCCCATCGATAATCTTCTATGAATTCGTGAAAACAAGCAGAGAAAAATTAATTTTTAGCAACGAAAATGAGAAATAAGTGTATTTTCATGTACTAAAGCCATGGCGGGTTGCTCGTCAATGATGTTGCATATGGCGGCAATTTTGAAACAATCGCTCATTACTACATGATGTTCAAATAGGTATAACTCCCGTGTTTCTTGTCCGATTTTGATCAAATTTTCACCAATTACGCCTCTTATTCTGCTTATTCAAATAACAAATGGTTTTATCAGGCCCGGAATACCCCTTTAAGAACGGTAAAAGGTGACAAAAAGTACACGGTAATATACTGTTTAGATGTTGTCACCTATCACCTGGGTGTCGAGGTACTCAGTAAAGTACCGTCTCAGGGGATGGATACTAGGTAACAAGCAGGGATCCGGGAGTATACTGCGCGCGTGCGCGCACGTATACGTACTGGCCGGCCGCGCGTACGCGTGCAATATCATGCAGCAGAGCAGCTTTGCCGCGCCACGATCATTCTAAAAATTATCGAATCTACATCGTAATCTTGTAGTACAGGATCCGTTATTCTGCAGTGATGCCCTTTATTCAATTATCAGTATAAAGGTAAGAAATCAACGTTTATGATTATGTATTTGTATGACGATCCTTCAAAAAATAAAGCTGATGATACGATGTAAAGTGGGCTAATGTGGAGAGTGGGTCCCTATTACGATTACGGCTACGTAGTCCCATATGTTCAAATGTGTGTTCGTGTCTGACTTTTTTTTTTTTTTTGACACTTTCTGAGTAGCCAAGAACACAGAAGGAAGAGACATTTTCAATAATTTGTTGACTCTTTTCTTTTTAACGTGTCATGTAAACAAAATAACGTCCAAAAATGAATGAAAATGTCTCGACCTTCCGTCTTCTGTCTACCACTGCAACTTACTGATCATATTGTTACTAATATACTACTATTAGCAATGTCACACAAAAAATAAAAATGCATGCAAACCATATGAAGCTGCCCCTCATTTTCATCGGTGTGACCTCCTCTATCATTTGAAGTAACGTTTTTTTAACGATAATGCATATTATGCAAATTAGCGCTCATTAATTATGCGCATATGCGAAAAAGCACCTGCCAGAAATTTTCTTAAAAGAAATCACTAAAATTATTGTTCATATCATTTCATTTTACTGAAATATTAATAATTAAGCACTTTATGAGCTACAGAATGTAATATTCCTGAACTTAAAACAGTTTTAAGGGTCAAACATACTATTTAGCATTGAAAAATTAGCATATGCACTGATTAATATAAACTTCCTAGCCATCCCTCCGTGGTAGAATAACAAACCAACCCCATTAACAAAATGGAGAAGTCCAGTACTGTAGTGCGCATGTGCACAATGTAACATACACAATTGGGGATTGGCATGTACCATTATATAACGGGTAGGCTATATTGAAGGCTGGTGACATTGCACACAAAAATTGCTTTGCGCAGAAATGCGCAGAAAAAAAAATACAAACGGCAAATTATTTCACTTAGAAAACTATTATAAGAAGACAAATCCACCTCCATTTTACTCCCTGGGTCCTATATTAGGCAGATATTTAGACAAAAACTCACTTTTTGCCGTTTTTTCCATCGATGATGAAGATTAGCTTCGATTTCTGGAATTATATCATCGCATTCAATGCACAATAAATTGTTGAAAGCAGACCTAATTTCCGTAGTAACGATATCCGGTACCCACAATTCCTTGTAAAACTCGCAAATCACGATAAAAACAAGAACATTCGAGATATCCCAAGAGTCCACAAATCCAAGATGGCGGACGGCATAATTTTGACGATCGCTCGCTACTATCCCCCAAAATTCAGAATTTCACAATAAATACTCACTGGACACAAAAATAATGATCAATATGAAAAAGATGAGTATCTATTCATTTCAGAAAGGTAAGATAAAGTAAGTTTGATGAATGCAACGATTGGATGATGATGGATTTAAAAGCATTTCTTACACAGTGGCAGATACAAAGTTCGTAAATGTACGATAATGTGACATCGCTACTACTATGTAATTGTAAATTAGTATTATTAAATATTAGTATTGGCGTTGCAGGCTGAATGTTGCATTCTAAGTTAAAGGGGCACAGGTAAAGTGTCTAATTCCACAAACTCATTTGGAGCTTCGTCGTTTCTCTTCTATCGTGATGTTTAGCTTATGGGGGGTAACAAATTAAATCTGGTTAGATTTTTTCAAATGTCCCTTTAGCCTTAGGCTTTAGTATGACGATAATTATCATTCAAATGTCGTCGCTCAAAAATTGGCTGGTGTCCGTGACTTGTGCCTCGTGCTTATATACATACACTGTAGTTGCGTACTTAGTGAGCTGTACTGTTTATTACATGTACATGCAGAGCGCGGTGATGGATCAATGCGATCTGATTACACGCCCCACCGATGCAGCTCGGGTCGCCACGCAATCACCTTCCTGATACTGATAGACACGGCAGCACACATAGCCCGCTGTCCCATTCATCGTGTATTCCCATTATATGACTTCGCCGAGCGCCAGTACAGCCGAAGTGCGCTTGCGCATGAAAATCATATGAATATTTATGAGGCCAGCCCCACGCACACGTGCCAGAGCGCTCCACTGTGCATGCACAAAAAAGTACGACGATAGCTACTGTATATCGGGACTGCAAAATCATGCATAATGTCCATGTCAACAACTTTATCAACACTCGCACACAAGAAAAAAGGTATGAAACGATCGATAAAAGTATGTAGAATTCAGATAAATTATCATCATTCACATACAAAATTTTCGAAACATCGAAAACTTACCTTATAAACGGCATCCCGAATAGCTCAAAATCCATTTTGGCGAAAAAAGGTGAAAAAGACCTTCTTTCACAAGATTTTGTCCAAAGAGTCGCGTATCGAATTTGGTATCAACGTGTAGAATGGGCGTTCAGAAAGCCAATGACGTAAGCATCGAAATGAATTGTGGGAAGAGAATGCAGCGAAAAGGGTAAACCCTGTGCTATGTCCAGACCGATACCGCTCCGATACCACATATTCATGGCATGCATAATCGACCCAGAAGCCAGCCAAGTCTCGTAATGAGATGCGTGCGCACGCGATCAATGATGTCATGCATACATTATCGTTCGCGAAAGGTACCGCTCGCTGGCTATGTGCAGCGGGAACCCGCCGTGCTATTTGTGCGCGCGCGCGAAATCTGTACATTCTGTATTACGGGTGCGCGCGGATATCATCAAATAGACGAGCATCACTGCGACAAATCTTTGGGATTCAGTGATAAAATATGAATACAATATTCCACTTTTTATTAGATAAACAGTGGACGTTTTCTTTCAAACTTTCACAAATCTTCTAATTGTATTTTACAGTGATATTGATATAGGATTGAAGTCATTTTGTACAATTTCTGACACTTTACCTGGACCACTTTAAAGGGACAGGTCCACTTTTACAAAACGTCTGAACAGCTTTCAGTTGACGGATGGGGATCAATGTAACACGCAAACAAAAAATCAGAGCGAACAGCCATCTAATTTGGATTCTATGAATGAAAAACGAATGCGTCCCTCCATTTAAACTATATATCGGTCAATAAAGGAGTTCAACTGATTTAGCATAATATTACTACAATATAGTACTAATTCTCGTAAAGGTATTGTGAAGCCGACATTTGTTAACGTATGTCACGGAAAAAGATCTCAAAAATAAAGAATATATAATAACATGTAGTCAGTTTAAGCGATGTTTGGGTATTTTGGTTGGTAAACGCTCACACATTAGTACTTAAGCGCGGGTCACGTAGGGGTCATGCATACCGATCTGGCACTCCATGAAATCTGTGTACGAACTTACTCACCGGCCGAAAATATGTATGTACCCATTAAACCGACGTCCCTCAGTTTAATCAGTTTTAGGTCTATAACTCCACGAAAAAGAAATTTCAAGCCCTAATTTTTTCAGGCATGCTATTAAATGACATTTCCTTTCATATAAGACAATAACCTCGCAACTTTTGAATTTTGGCTTGCAAAAGAGGATCTCTCCCTTTAAAGGTAAAGGCCAGTTTTGGTAACGCCCCCCTCTCAAAAAAAATGAAATGGAAGCTCTTATTACCAAGAATATAATTATACTCATATAGTATTGTCCAAATTTGGCCAAGAAACCGATTTGCAAAATTATTATATTAGTCATGACTGGACAGATATTGCCAACGAGGAATCGCCCATACTCTACCGTTTATTATGATCATGCCGTGCCCACGTGGAGTGTTCGTATACGGGCTTGTTCCTGCTTGTCGATATTTCCCCCAGCGCTATCGGCGCTCGCAGATCTGAATGTGCGGTGGATTTATGAATTTCACAGGCGGATATTGAATTTCTTCCGATATATCTGTATTTAACGATGCTTAGGTTCGGATTTTACCACACAAGCCCTATTTCAATACATAATGAACAATATTGATCAATATAGATGTATTTGGCTACTTTCCCGAAACTGGACTTTTGGTTTAATGTACCACATGATTATATGAACAATTTGAATGTTTGTATTTAGTAGTATTTAGTAACTACTGGGGGCAGGGGAACCGTGACATGACTGTAATCTGTTAGCACTGTAATCACTTTAACTAGTGTTACTGTTTCTGATGCTGTTTCTTCTTTTGTCTTGAAATTCACAGATGATGTCACATTGAGAGCTGACTGCTTAATTATCACCAACATACATACTAGTCAATGCAATATATCACCGGTGAATGTCTGACTTACAGGGATGAAACATGTACAGATGATTTTTATGCCTCCGCCAAAGAAGTGGCCGGAGGCATTATGTTTTCGGGTTGTCCTTTTGTCTGTCCGTATGTCCCATTTTCGTTCTCACGATATCTCAAGAACCAGTTGACGGATCAATTCCGAACTTGGTATGAGTGGACATATGGGAGGGACAATGATCTGAATAGATTTTGGGGTCATGAGAATGGTCACAGGGCTCATTATATATATGCAAAAATAGCTCGTTCTCGCGATATCTCAAGAACCGGTTGACGGATCAATTTAAAACTTGGTATGAGTGGACATATGGGAGGGACAATGATCTGATTAGATTTTGGGGTCATGATGTCAAAGGTCAAAGGTCACATAGCTCATTATATATGCAAAAATAGCTTGTTCTCGCGATATCTCAAGAACCGGTTGACGGATCAATTTCAAACTTAGTATGAGTGGACGTATCAGAAGGACAATGATCTAATTAGATTTTCGGGTCATGAGGTCAAAGGTCTTAGGTCACAGAGCTCATTATATATGCAAAAATAGCTGGTCTCTCGATATCTCAAGAACCGGTTGATAGATGCATTTCAAACTTGGTATGAGTGTACATATGGGAAAGACAATAATCTAATTAGATTTCAGGGTCATGAGGTCAAAGGTCACAGGGCTCATTATATACAAAAATAGCTTTTGATCGCGTTATCTCAAGGACCGATTGACGGATTCGGACCAAACTTGGGTTATGTATGTATCTTGGAGAGCTAATGATGTGATTAGATTTTGGGGTCATGATGTCAAAGGTCAAGGTCACATGACTCAATATATATTCAAATATGCATTATTAATACGATATATAATACGAATACCGGTTTAGTAAGTAGAATGGGGGCGGGGGGAACAGTGCACTCTAACACAATTATGTAATAAAGTTAACACAGTAAACACAGTTAACAAGATTAACAAAAAATGGTAAAATATTTCTAGCTATAATAAAGTATTTCATTTTAAAAACATCTGTGGATAGTAGTAGGATAAAATTAAACACATTTTGACATGTACATCAAGCCTTATGATGTAAAAAGTACTTTTAATTCCTATTTGTGAATATCTAATCTATATTGGATCTCTTCAAAGGGACAAAACATTATTGCCTTCTAAATACCAAAGTAGACCAGTTGTTTACATGTTTATGATTCTGCCCAGTAGATTGCATTCCAAAGTAAAACAAAGAATGTAGATCGGCTTGTGACTATAAATAATTATTGGCAGCCAGCTTTGAACTACTTTTAAGATAAACATAACAAAGGCAAAGCCAAATATAAGACATATTCATGTCAGCATCACATTGAACAATGGTGTGAAAAACATCAAGTTTGAGTTCTTAAACAATGAGTGCAGCTTTAACTTAGTATTTTACATGGCAACAGAGGAAGGGGTTACTGCAGCATATGCAGTTGACCCCTTGACTTATATGGGTGGGAACAGTGACCGTATACCATGACTCGACACTCAAACTGGACTGGGGCGAGTGTTATTGCAGAAGTCATATTTTGGTGGCCTAATAGGGCAAGGATATTTTCAACCTGTCATTGACAAAATCTTAAAATTATTGTTTTCTCCCATGTCAGGCTTCATCTAAAATCACAGTTTTATCTGGACAGAGTGATATTTTGAATAGTGCAGACTTTGTTCATGAAATAAAAGTCTTGGGGCAGGAAATTTCTCTTCAGGGCCTCTAGGAAAGATAGAGTCTGGTTTGCCAGCAAAAAAAAAATATGTGGTGTCCTGCTGTTTATATGTTAAATAATTCTGATGCTCTTTCTTCTTTCGTCTTAAAATTTGGATCAGGAGCTGTGATCATTGATGACAAAGTGCCCTTTGTAAGCTCATTTACAAGGATACATACATTATATACCACAGTGAAAAAAAGGAAGGCAATATATTAACCTCTATTCCCTGTTCTATCATCATTTTCAGCTCTTACTACAGCCACTTCACAGACATCTCTAAGGTTAGGAGAGCTTTGGCTGCACTGGAAAAGAAACAGATACGGTACTTAAATTCTTAAAATATATTTTGTATCAGCTATCAGTGTTTATATTTGTTTGTGTAGTTTTGATAATTTTTCTAACATAATATTCTAACATTTTGTATTAATGCTGTAACCGATTATCAGATGGGCATTTAACATTTATCAGTCCTTGGTGGCTGGTGCACTATACATTATGTTCTTGAAAAATTTGATGAAAAGCTAATTCTTCTTCATAACATCAGTTTACTTGACAGCAACTGCAGACTTCATTTTGTTTTCTATTTGATTATTTGTCTAATTATTATGTAAAGACATTTGTTTCTTTGATTTATTATTTGTATGCCTCCACCAACGAAGTGGCCGGAGGCATTATATTTTCGGGTTGTCCATCCATCCGTCCATCCGTACGTCTGTCCGTTTGTACGTACGTCGCGTTTTCATTCTCGCGATATCTCAAGAATAACTTGGTATGAGTGTACATATGGGAATGACAATGATCTGATTATAATTTGGGGTCATGAGGTCAAAGGTCACAGGGCTCATCGTATATGCAAAAATAGGTTGTTCTTGCATTATCTCAAGAACCTAATGATGGATTCTTACCAAACTTGGTATATGTATGTATCTTGGGGAGCCAATGATCTGATTAGATTTTGGGGTCATGAGGTCAAAGGTCACAGGGCTCACTAATATGCAAAAATAGCTTGTTCTTGCGTTATCTCAAGAACTAATGGACAGATTTTTACCAAACTTAGTATATATGTATGTATCTTGGAGAGCCAATGATGTGATTAGATTTTCGGGTCATGAGTTCAAAGGTCACGGTCACATGACTAAAAATATATGCAAATATGCCTTATAAATTCAGCGCATGTTTATTTGGGCATGATAATTTACATGGATCACTTTAAAATTGCGTGATGGCGGAGGCATAATTGAAGATCCATCTAGTTTTGTTAGTACTTAATTCCTCTTTGTTTCCACCTCTTTCTTTTCTGTCTTTCATTTGTTAAAGGGCAAATGGAGACCTGGGAGATGGAAGATCATCAACAGATCCTCCGCAGAAGAGACTAAGATCGAACTCGTAGCGGGCATTCAGCAAGATCCTCCTTCCTCGATCGTCAGTGCGTCTAGCTTTAAAGGAAATAAGTATGATGTGCGTAGAGTGACTGTTTGATAAAGGCAGCTGAGAACAAACCCAATGAAGATATCTAAAGGCACATCAAAGGTTGAGACTGTGTAGCCATTGAGTTACGATACCACCTCTCATGCTACAAGGCATTCACTAGATATTTGACTGTCGGACAGGTGAATACAAAAACTGGATGAACTAAGTTGGGGTCATTCTTAATCATTTGCCATTTTCTGAGATGGCGTCAAGGATCAAGTCGGCCAAACTCCAAGATTGGATATTTATCCATCATAGATGCAAGCCCAACAGATATGGGTACTGTCTTGACCATACAACTACAGCTGGAAAGCATTGCTGTTGTCTTTGACCGGGCCATCTACGCAAAGGCACAGCTAATTCGTTGGGGTAATGAAGCCTTCATGAAGCGACTTGTACTGAGAATTGGGGTATTTCTTACAGCGATGTCGTACATAGACTGCATCGGAAAATATTGACGATATGTCTGCATATTTTTATGAGTTCAGACTATACAGATAGTACTGTATAAGTAGACCTACAGTCAACTCTGCTTAAGTCGAATTTGCATAAGTCTAATAATCGCCTAAGTCAAAGATGTTATCATTTCTTTCTTAGATGAAGCAATTCATTCAACCCCAACGGATTAAACTAATACAGAGTTGACTGTATTTGAAAACAAATAGGATGTTGCAATGTCATGGTGAAGTAAAGTGCAAAAGGTAAAAACTTTTTATTTAACTTACATTGTGACATTTCTTGCCACATACAACACCTACAATCGTTAATTTCATCAACATCATCGATCAAATGTCATTGTTTGTATTTAATTGAGTAGAACATTTCTTTTCCAACAAAATGATACCATAATCATTGATTTTTGGTAAGGCGTTTGGATTCTAGGGCTATTTTTAAATTTAGACACGTCATGATGTGCACTTGGACTTTTATAGTTTTACAAGTTTACCAGTGACATGAATAATACTTTTTCTTATGATTATGATTGTTTAAAAGTTTCTATTATAAAAAGGATTATTCATCAAATTGCAAAACCGTTGGTTTATATTTTTAATAAGTCTATGGAAACTGGCTTAGTACCACAAAAATTAAAAATTGCTAAAATTGTACCTGTTTACAAGAAAGGTGACTCTCACTTACTGAAAAATTATCGTCCCATTTCTATTTTACCATGTTTGTTTAAGTTACTTGAAAAATGTGTATTTAATCGTGTTGTTTATTTTCTTAGTAACTTTAACATTCTTTGTAATAATCAATATGGTTTTAGGCGTAATCATTCTACAGCCCATGCATTAATTGACTTACAAAATTAAATTGTTTCTGCTATTACTTTGAATAATTATGGGATAGTGATTTGAATGGACCTATCAAAGGCCTTTGATATAGTAGATTATGATATATTGTTGTATAAATTAAATTATTATGGTATTCGTGGAACTCCTTTAATACACATTTTGCTAATTGTTCATCAACTCAAACCCCAATCCAACAAGGTGTACCCCAAGGTTCTATATTAGGCCCCCTGTTATTCTTATTATATATTAATGATATAATTAAATCCTCTGATAAATTTGATTTTGTATTATATGCTGATGACATGCTGATGACTTTTAGTTAATTTTGAGAAACACACTTTGTTCCATTTTTAAATAAATATAGTCCTGTATTAAATACACTTCAAAATATTGAAATAGCTATTTGTTCAAACTTGTTACAAAAATCAGATAGCGTTAATTTCCTTGGTGTATTTATTGACAAACATTTAACTTGGAGCGTACATACTGAATATATAATTAATAAAGTCTCTAAGTGCATTGAATTTTGTATAAACTTAAGCATTACTTACCCTTGTTCGCATTGAAATATTTATATAATTCTTTGATATTGCCCCATTTGTCATATTGTGTTGTTGTATGGGGAAATTCCTCTCAATTTGTTATAGACTCATTATTAAAGTTACAGAAAAAGCCGTACGAATTTGTACAGAAAGTAATACTTAGCTCATTCAGCTCCATTATTTAAAATGTTGAACTTTCTGAAGTTTTATGATTTATTTTTGTACTACATGTTATTACTTGGCTTTAATTATTTTCAAAATGTATTACCTTTAAATATTTCAGAGATGTTTTGTCTTAATCAAAATATTCATGTACATACGGACCCGCATAGGTAATTCATTTCATATGTATAAAGTTACCACAACTCTTGCTAAAAAATCTGTTCGGTTCAATCTGCCAAATGTTTGGAATATGTTACCAAGTTCTATTCGGTCTCATTCTAATTTAAGATTATTTAAAAAATCGCTCAAACACCTTTTTCTACAAAATTATTGATATTGTAATATACATTGGATCCTCTTAAATAAGATTCTTTTTTATTATTTGTTATTGTTGTTGATTGTGAATTATCATTTTATTAATTGTGCCAAACTGAAATAATACGACTTCCTGAGAATTTACTCACAAGGCCCTATGGCCTTTTTAAAGTTCTTTCATTTCATTTTATTAATTTTTATATGGCTTATGCTAAATTGTTAAAATATATGTATGCATTTATGTATGTATCTGTATATATTTTGTATTTTTATCTTTGATTGAAATGAATAAATGTTGGCTTCTTGCCTTCTTACATGAAATGTATGTGCTTTAAATTGATCTTTGGTTATGAAGGTATGCTTATGTTCCGCAATTTTGTTTAATGCTCAAAATGGTCTGAAACGCACCCAAAATGATTTATGGATCATTTGGAACACTTTTTCGGTTTTAATGCACCTAAGATTATGTGTATAATATGGTTCATAAATGACTTTCACTTATGAAGATTATCACTTATTGACTCTTGTGACTTTTAAAAAGTGACATTGTCGCCTGTGATGTGTGCTAATTCATGCATGGCATGGCGGACCAAGTTTATTTTCACGGAGACGTTAGCCCATAAGTTAAGAAATAATCCTCCCAAATTGTGTTACTCAAATTTATTAGTTAAAAAGTTACGCTATTTTGATTAGGGGAGGGGGCTTACTTTTTGGTTGTGATTCTGATAATAATTTTCTAAGAGATTTGAAACTTAAATATTGTCATTGTCGATATTTCCTCTTCATCAAGTAATTGTGAACATTTGTGTATGCTTTGCATACTCGGTAATGCAAATTGATCTGTTGTAAATGATTCTCTTCTGAGACTATCAAAGTTCATTTCATGCAATGAAAATACAAATGTCAGTTTCTCTGTGTTTAATTGGTTTGTGCATATGTGTGTCATACATTTAATTAGTGTAATTATGTAGTGTTGGTAGTTACGTTTACTGAACATAAAAGACTTGACATAAATATGCATACATGCAAAAATGTGTGTGAAGTTTTACAAGCAAAAATGTGCGTGTTTTCCCAACCTAAAACAAACAAAACGCTGTTAGTTGAAGATGGTATGGGAAGTTTTGGTTGTGGTTGTTGTTGTGGTGATCCTGTTTGTATTTGTGTTTTTTTTTTTTTTTCAAGTTATTGAAAGCAATGTTTGTGGTGATGGAGGTAAAAGTGGTATATGTTCTGGTGAGTAGTGGATTTGGTAGGGTGGTGAGGGTATTGGAGGTGGTTTAGTAAAGATGTTAGTGGCGGTAGTTGTTTTGTAGTGGTATAATAGTTATAGTGGTAGCAGTAGTGGAGGTGGTCGTCATAGTACCAGAGGTTGCAGAACCACGCCCCCCCCCCCCCCCCACACACACACACACACACACACAGACACACACATACACAAACACATTTTTTGGTCTTAAAACAAAATTACACAAGCATAAAAGAACAATTTAATAAAACTCATTGTGGTGTGAGATGGGATGGGGAAGGAGGGAACTCCTCAATTGCTCCCCTCATCCCACCCATCCCGGATGCGACCTGTTTTTGTTGTCAGTCCGACCCACTCCCACACCACTTTTTATTGTTATATTAACTTGTTCTTTTTGTAAAGCGCATAAAGATGTTAATTCATATTATGCGCTATATAAATGTAATTTATTATTATTTCTATTGGTTATATATAAGTACTGGAAAGCTGATGGTAGTGAGGGTGTTAGGGGTATATAATGGTGATTGTAATGGAGGTGGTGGTTGTAGAGATGAGGGAGTGGTACTGGTGGTAGTGGTGATTGTGGTAACAGTAGTAGCATACACACACATCAACAATAATTGGCAGCATGGAAATCTGAAATGGGGGGGGGGGGGGTCTTAATAGCTGACTACAAGCACGAAATATAGGGTCTTTTGAGCAACGAAAATCGTGATACGGGAGTTAAGGGGTATATGAAGAATAAAACCTACGAAATATGGGCATAATACATGAACTTGGAGTTACCAAACGGGGACCGCGGAACTTTCTTTTTCTTTTGGCTTGAAAAATAAGCACAGAACAACATAACAGTCAAAATGTGGTCAGCCCCCCCCCCCCCCCCCCCCACACACACACACTTTCAAAACTGTTCCACGGCCCCTGCCCCTGCCCCTGCCGGAACCCCCTCGAATGGAGGGTACTACATGTAGTCTAAGAAGCTGACTAGAAGGAAAATAATGGACTTGAGCCCCGACTACTTGTCAAGTCAGTCATGACATCTACACTATACCCCACTGAACGGACTTGTAGTTAGTCATGTTAGTAAATGTGTTGTTTGTATGGGATAATTCTGAGTGGGTAGGGCATACCCCCCCCCCCCCCCCCCCCCCCGTCCGTGATCGCCTATGATTGTAGGTAATAAATTGACACACCTTTTAATGTAACTTTTGTTCTTTGCTTTGTCTTCCCTCGCAACTATGTTTACCACACTAAAAATAAAATGTCTCTTAAATCATACAAGGCTTACCCTAAATATAGAGTCAGTAAACAAAATTATTTTTGATAGCGAAACGAAAATAATTTCAATTGAGGAATGCTTGTTGTTATCTAACTGGAAGGATAGTCAACATATCATCTTGATCAAAGCAATGCGCAATAAGGGATTTTATTTCCTTAGAAATTCCTGTAAATCGAAAGAATAATACATGTATTTGGATATACAGCTGAGTCCTCATATTGATAATATGACGGATGTTTACAACTGATGCACTAGAAAGGCGTGTCATTACGAGCTGAAACTCATGACTTCATAAAAATAATTAGGCTACTTTAATTTAGTTGTAATGTGCACCTGATGTGAAACTTTTGTCAACAAAATAACACCTCACTATATTCGAGGCAGAGTTAACTAAGTTATTGGTGTCACTAATTTATCTTATACACGGGACGTCCATTAGTCATCCTATCCGACGGATTGAGTGTTTCTGCAGGAGAACGGGAAAGTCGATAAAACACAACAAGAGTTAGCTTGAATGTAATGCGTCATAAAAGACAAAGTAATATCATCTGTTGAATAGATCATAATGTGAATTCAACCAGCTGCGATATTTAGATGAGTTCAAGCAAAGATTTTTCCTATCCAAGCACTGATGTGTAATATTACGTTATGAACTAAAACTAAATTATGTCAGAATGCTTGTCAGTTCTATTTTTAATTTGAGATCATGTGTGCTGATTATGTTTTAGAAATTCAGAACACGTTTTTTTATCAATTTTCTTTACAAATGTTCAGAAAATAACCAGTATCAATTCTTTTACAAAATTGCTTATTGTCATATACAGTAAGATAATATTTATTTAATGTTTGTTGTCATTCGTACAACTTGTTAAACAGTTAATTTGCCTCGACATTCAAAATACAGTAATGCATGAAATGATTCACGCTTATTAAAAATATATTTCACCGTGTAAACAAGTGAAAGTACGCCATCTACGGGCGGCTGACTAGCCGTATTTTTCTAGGGAAATTTAAAGGCATAGAGCTGCAGTACTACTACTAGTACGCCGTACCATACAGTATTATAAAACTATTGTTATTTTCTTGTTATCAGCCGGCCGTCACTGCACTGTTATACAGTATTTTGAGAGTCCTCAGCTAATATAACACCATGGATGAGAGACATAATCTGTAATCCTAGAATAAGGAAGCACAATGGCAGTGAGTGGGCAAAATACAAGATTAAGACGATGAAGACTGTGAAATCCAGTAATTCCGGTGAGTTCAGTCCCAGTCCCACCTATTCATTGTTTATGTTAGTATGAAGTTAAGTGCAGAACTGCAGATGCAAGGGCAAGGCATTATGAATGCATTGACTGTATTTACAATCTAAGATTTTGCATGTAGTATCATATGAGATATGAATAAAAAATATTGCCAGAAACAAATTGTATTATTAAAGTGATATAAGACATGGATAACAAAACTCTAGGATCGACAAATCTATCGCTTTCATGGCCTTTTTGACATTATTATTGTTATTTTCACTGTCGGATAGAATGCCGACAGTGAAAATAACAATAATAATGTCAAAAAGGCCATGAAAGCGATAGATTTGTCGATCTAGGATAACTCATCGGTACAGTTAACTGTGATCAGCGCTGTGCGTAAGCACAGCGCGCTGTGAAGCGACGTCGATCGAAACTTTGCAGGGATTTTGCGATGAGGTGTTTTAGCACCTTTAACCATATAATTTATTAATTTTATCTACTTCTAGTACCGACTGAAACCCCCAACCTACCGTACATCATATTTTATTTCTTTAAAAAAATGATAACTTACCTCAAATTGATGATTTATCTCGAGTCGTAGTGCTTGTTAGAATCCGGCTTTTTTTTTCGATCGCTGCAATAATAATACTCATCGGCATCGCACACGATGCCGATGAGTTTTGAGGTGACGTCATTATTGCCGCGATGAGTATGGGGTGCCGTCATTATTGCAGCGATCGAAAAAAAAAAGCCGGATTCTAACAAGCACTACGAGATAAATCATCAATTTGAGGTAAGTTATCATTCTTTTTAAAGAAATAAAATATGATGTACGGTAGGTTGGGGGTTTCAGTCGGTATAGCAAGGGGTTGCAATACCGAACGGGTTGTATTACCGTACATGCAAATTCCAATAGGAAAAACGTTCGAATTTTGAAAGTTGAATTTGAAAGTCGGCATTAACGGAGGATAATAAATGGATGTTTAGCAAACATTTTCCACCATTTCCCGAAGAAAAATAAGCGCCCTGAGGCCACCCCTACAAGACAAGGGGTTAACAGCATGCTACATTATGCTACATTATGCTACAGCATGCTACGCCCTGAGGCGTTATACGCGCGTTTTGCCGCGCACCAGTGGCAGCGCGCATGTCAATGACATTCCCATGCAAAACATTCACGTTTGGTGCGTCCGGTTAATACAACCCGGTTTGTGCGCTACAAAAAATTCTGCTTCTTGAAAGGGTGCCGTAAAAGTTCAATTTGCGTAAGTTTGCCGCTTTTTTCTACGAAATAAGTTATCAATTCTTTATCTTGAGAATATATAGATCACTTATTTGTGTTTTATTCATATCTCTGTTCTTCATGTTGATCGTTGTCATGGCGTAAAGAAATGGTATCCGGTAATAGGATCCGATACCATACTAGAAGTAGATAAAATTTAAAAATGAGATGGTTAAAGGTGCTAAAACACCTCATCGCAAAATCCCTGCAAGTTTCGATCGACGTCGCTTCACAGCGCTGTGCTTACGCACAGCGCTGATCATAGCTACGGTACAGTTGGAATTTTCATCTAGCACTGACCGCGACTCGTACGCACTCTAAGACTGAGACCATTATATAATATATAATGCACAGTAAACAAGTTTGTGAGATTACCAAAGATGTAAAAATATTTTTAGCTATAATAAAGCATTATCTAACCAAATAAGCCAACTGTGGATAGTGGGAGGGTAGAATAGAACACATTTTGAAACTTACCTTGAGCTTTCTGATGTAAAAGGTACTTTTAATTCCCATTTTAGAATAATGAGAATATATGATCTTTAGTTTGAAGGTGAAGAAGTGATTTCTTAAAACTTCAAGCTAACGCTGTAACCGATTATCGGATCGGCATCCGATTCCGATCCGATCAGGCCTGATCGGATCGTTTCTGCCGATTTTCCGATCATGCAGAAAAATCGGAAGATCGGAAAAGATCGGCAAAAAAATCCCCAAAAACATATTTTGAGAAAATAAATGAGTACCAAAGCAACAAATATCCATATTTAAAAGCAAGGTAATTTTGAATGGGTAGTTCGAGCAAAAAAATAGTTTTCTTGAGTATAGGAACGAGAACTCTAGCGCTTGTTCAATAACGTCTTATCGATAACTACATGTATTAGGAGATTGCAAGCGCTTACGAGATTGCCGGCGCAGCTTGTTCACGATGTATATGTACGAATATTTACGTACGTAAACGTTTGTACATCGAGTCAATGGCGTAGCTCGCGAGCATGCTTCCGAGTCTTTGTCAAAACCGCGCGTAAATTTTGACAAAGACAAGGGAGCGCCGTGTACGGCGCGCATGCTCGCGAGCTACGCCATTGACTCGATATACAAACGTTTACGTACGTAAATATTGAGGGGGTGCCGGTATTAAAACCACTTCGAACTTGTGAAGCTAAAAAACAATGCGTGCGTTTGTAACCGCTATTTCAAAAATCATAATACATTGCAAATCTGAAAATCGCAGCGGAATCTGCACTATTTTCTCATTGGGTGAATAAAGTTTCAAGAAATTTGTCCCATGTTTAAGTCTAAAACTGTTAGAAATGTATTGGGGTGCAGATTTTGGGGGTCTCTCAATCATACTAGTACTTGTAGTACCAAATACTTTCCTAAGTACTAACATTTTGTATTGCCTGCCAGTTATGAGGACCTCTTGATTTGTGATATAGTCTAAGAAACAAATGCAGAATTAATTAATTTTAGAATGTTATGTGAGTGATGAAATTGACTATGATCAGTTAAAAATACATTTTTGTTTAGTTTATGTTAAGCTGTGAAAGATTTGCATTGAACTTGTCATGACAGCAACATTGTGTTGTTCATTCTCTCAGATATTGATTTCATGTTCAACCACTGAATGAACTTTGCCGGTTTTATACCCGATTTCAAATATGTTGGAGCAAATAAATCAAATAAAAGCCAACTGTTAACAATTTACACACATACATTCCATCTTAAGGAAATTCACACATGCAATTTGATAACTGAGTGAGAGTTTTAAGTTGACGAGGAGATTCACATGCATAATGAATTACAGTTTCATTTAAACATCAGAGCCCTTAATCATAAAGCTTTCCAAAATGTATCTAATTTTAAATTTGCCAATAACCAGTTTATATTTTTGAAATGAATTCTCTTTATAATTCAAATTTTGTTCCGATTTATATATACATTTTTTTAGGACTAATTCAAGATCATGGAACTGTTGACGGCATGAGAGCACATTTCACTTTTCCAGTGGAGCAGAAAGAACACTAAGAACTTAAGGTATGTTTATTTTCATGACACATTTGCTCATGCCACATTTTTTCTTGGCCAAAGAGGAAGCGTACAAATGAGTACCGGTACATGTTATGGCAAATAGGCCTATCTATGATTTTCCCCGGCTCTCTGTTCCACATTGAAATGGATACTGTGGTTATAGACTGGCAGCGGTTTTGTGCATTGTTAGAGCATGCCGAGTCTTTCGGTTCCTAGGATGGATAAAGTTGCCAAATATGATTTCTAATTTGAGGTCCCTCAATGGGATAGCCGTGTAATATGCTGTAAAATTTTATGAAAAATGTACATTTACTGGAAATTGTACTACTCGTAGTGCAAACCCATCCATACATTATGTCTTCAAATGTTCATCCATTCCGAGTCGGAGATGAACTTGAAAGTACACACTTTAATGCCAGTCTCCTGTTGAAATGTCAGTTTCCTCATTTGGTAAACCTGTATGGGACTTAGATTCTTTGTAATAACGTATTTAGATTGAATTTAAAAACTAAAACAGTAGATTTTCGAACCAGAGATAACAATTTAATGATTAGTGTCAGTGACAATGGGACAATGCCAATGGCTCAAATGCATTTGAGTCTATACAAAATTATATGAAGTACGTATTTGTTTTTTACTACAGCTGCTCTCCATCCAGCCAGGGTATTTGCAGAGTGGGGCCTGCCGTGGAGCCAGTTTCAACCATTGGACTGGATGAGGTGATGAATTAAGCAATCGGAGTCACCATCAGGACAGCTTTGATGTGTCAGGGCGGACATAGCACCCATTTCAGCGACAGTCACGGCAAGAATGGTACGGTCTGATGTAGACGCGGATGTGACAATGATTTCGACCACCGTTATCGTAGTGAAGCACACTTCGACATCTTCAAAGAGCCGTAGATTGTTCCTTGTAATCTCAAGACTAGTTTTGGAAACGCCCCCCTCTCAAAAAATGAAATTGAAGCTCTTACTACCAATCATATAAAAGAATATGTTTTTACTAATACGGGGCGTTACAAATTTTGCCGGGAAACCGCCTACTAATTGATATATTTGGTAAATTATTATATCGGTCCGGCCTGGACAGATATCAGGACGGTTAGATTTTAAATTGTTGAGGCTTTGAAATAAATAAAAAATGCTCGTAGACTACTGTAAAAACAATCTGAATAGCTTTTTAAAAAGTCGTTGATGATATTTCTATTGAGTAAAACATTAAATGCACAATTTTGTAAGAACAAAGACTAAAACCAATGTTTGTTATTTTGTTTTAAAAAGCACCCCTTGCGTTGTAAGTTCGTCGCTGGGCAATTAAAAGGGCAAATTGGCCGATATTATCGTTAAATATCGATTTTGTTTTTATTTTATTTTCAGATAGAGTACTTTAATACCTATCCGATGATATATTTAGAATCCCCATATATGCCCTACTTTTTGAGAAAATCAAAAATAACAAAAGGACAAATTGAAATAATTGCGCGTATTTGGGCAACAAAAAGGACAATAACGTTTTTCACGAACTGCCGAGCGGTGTTATTTAGATAAGAATAAATACACTTATAACGAATGAAGTGTGTTATTTGACTACTTGTCCGTAAAAACATAGTATTGGTTACAATATCTGCACATACGTAAGGCCACAAGTTTAGCCAATTTTAATTGAAGCGGCGACGAAATTACCCTTTTGCATGTTTGGCATACACGACTCAACGCGCACCTCGTGCGCGTATTTGCCCTTTTTGTTGCCCATTATCGCGCCAAGTCGCGCGCATTGGCTGTGCATTATCAATGCGCGTAAAAAGGCAATTGTATTATTGTCCTTTTTGCGTGCACGATATCGGCGCATCATATCGCGTGTAATAAGGACAATATAAGAAATGCGTAATAACTCTGTTAAAAAGAACAGAACAGTAGCTATAAAACCTACCTAACCTTTTCACTAAACATAGTTACTGAATTTTGCATTTAAAGAAAATAATTGCCCAAAATGTTGTTTCTTCAAAAAAAAGTATGTATCGTTTTTTGCTATCGATACCGTCAATTTGTCCTTTTAATTGCCCATCGACGAGTTGTAACAGCTCTTTTTGAATGATAACAACGGTTTTACTTAGTCATTTGTAATTATGTATACTTTTCGAGCATCGTGAAGTTATAAACTATTACTTTGTTCCGTAATGGTGCACGTTTTGGTTAATAAAATTAAATTTGACCAAAGCTGGTATTTAACTTTAAACATGATTTCTGATTGATCAAGTTTCATAGAAGGTAGGTTCATTCAGGAAATACAAACATTATTAAAGGGGTAGTTTAGTTTTGGTAAGGCTGAACTTTAGTAACCAAACCTGGACAGTAACATTATAAAATAATTGTCACAACTCCACCATGCTCGAAAATGTATACAAAATTACAAACGACTAAGTAAAACGCCTGTCATTATTCAAAAAGAGTCATTTTTTTACACAAGAGGGCGCTTTTCTAAAATGGCATTGGTTTCAACCATTGTCATACAAAATTATATTTTTTTTGAAATGATGATTACATTATGCATGTGATATTTTATTGTAATGATGATTAAATAGAAAGATCAGCAACTATTTAAAATGTTATTTTGACAATTATTAAAAAAAGTGCAATCATTTTTTATTTTTTGAAAAAATAATCGAATTATTGAGGCCCCAATTAATTATCAGATCAAATAGATATGGCGTTTCTGGGTCGATTTTGATGAAAAAAGTTTATTCTACTATTAAAATGGCATGTTCTCCCAAATTCAACACTCAGTTTTTGATTACCTCACACAAATTTGTGATGTGCAGCTCCCTCTCTACCAAAACTAAACTACCCCTTTGATATCATATTTTTAACCAAAATAGATTTCAGGTAACAACAGAGAAACTGCGGTTGAATCAACACCACTAGTAATATGGTGTGTCCATAGTAACAAAAGATCTTCTATTATCTAAGTTTGATATCTTCAAGGTGATAACAATTGGTTTTGTCCCATGTCACTCTCTGGAATTCTACACGGAATTTTACACGGAAATCGTCATCAAACTCTAATCTTTTAATTGGCAATACAGGTATAATACAGAACTTACGGTGAACTTGAAATCAATCAACCTTTTTTTGTCAGTCAAATTAGAATTAGGAATTGCCACTTTAGTGTTGCCAATTGCCTAATGTGAGTGTTTGTGTCCTGAAATATTTATTATTCTCAAGTGGATTTAAATGGAATGTCAACTTGCAGTTTTACAAGTGCAGTTTATGCATTCAATAATTAGTAATTTACCATTTTTTTTTTTGTAAACGTACACTTGATATATAGCAAAGAACTTACAGGTATGGAATATAGATGAAATGAAAGTTTCAAGTGATACAAATAATTGTGCTCTAAGACTACTTTATTATTGTACCTTTTAATTAAAATTATTTGCTATGAATTATATTTTTTATTTTTTTTGCATCTTGAGTTTCGTGACTGTTTCTAATATTCAAATTGGTAACACGCTATTTTTCACTGTGTAACATCAAATTGGCAACTAGGCAAAAAAAAAGAAGACTGTAGTTTTGATGAACTTGGAACAATTGTATATTTAGTTGTAAAACATGGCAAGTTAAAATAAGATGTTGCCAATTTGAGTGTTTATTCTTGATGGATTAAAATAACTATTGTTAATTTTAGTTTTCAGTTCAGTGAGGCCATTTTATGTTTAATTTTGTTTGAAATGTATACATTACATTAACATGTACATGCATGTATGTAACATGTGCATTATTATTTGCTAATTATATGCAAAAATGGTCACTTCATGGAGATGCATGTTTTTCCAAAATGCACAACATTTGTGCTTGTGAGAAAGAGTTTTAGCTATTGTCCATAATTGTCCATTATGCAACACATTTTACATCCTCCCCAAGTAAAGGTTATGAAAACCAATTGTTGAAGACATATTGACGTGTTGGCCCACTGTTTAAATGGGCCTAAAATATAACAGCCAGTAAGACTTTTCCTTCATCAAGCATTGACTCAAAGCACCATTAAAAAAATGCATGTCTAAACGTACTTTTCTTGGTATTGTTGTTTATTAGAAATTACACCCTATCCGACCGAATGACATGTTTACTTAGTAACTTAATAATAATAAATTAATAGTAATATAATAATAAGTGTCCCGTTGTTTTTTTTTTTTGAAGGGCCACCCTGTATAAATAAAATATTTTGATATCAAATTGTACAACTATGAGCACATTTGAAATTGAATGATTCTTATTTCACATATATTTATTGAACTTTAAAATGTAATTAAAACCAAAGTTGCATGAGTAAACTAATATTTGTCCTACAGCAAGTCCTGTAAACATTGTTTGTTATAACGAGGTCCTTGGGACTGTGAAAACTACCTTGTTATATCAGGGTAAAAAAAATAAAGAAATACTAAGAGCTGTGGGACCGAGAAAAGCACCCTGCTATAAGTGCGGGATTGTGTTATATCTGACCTCGTTATAACGAAGTTCCACTGTATAGTAATTGGGATTAATTATGTTCATGTCAACTTATTTGTTGTTTGAAAAATATATTGAATATATAATTTTTATATTATTATTATTTATTATTATTATTATTTTATGTTTATGTACATTTCTACATGCCTGAATTGTCATTGTTACAGGGATTGAAGTTCAAATGCATATACGCACAGTTAATGCGAGCACTCATCTAGAATCCTGTAAGAATGATGTTGCTAGGTTAACAAGGATCATCTATAATAAATATTCTTTTTTCTTTAAATCGTGATGTCCAGCGCCTCTTTTTATAATTATGACTTGGAAGTTCGAGGTTGTTTCGTTTGTGACTTGCATGTAATTGGGTGTGATTTGCATGTGTGCAGAAGATGAAACAGATAAAAAACATGGAAGTATTCTTTATCCAATAAGAGTGATGAGTGATTTCATACAAAATCTATTTTTAGAAATTGTCAACTTGAACGTTCCCTAAGCATAAAGAATAAAGGGGCCCTTCAAACCAAATGCATGTTGACTTCTGTTTATCTGTATTAGTGTGCACATTCATTATTTGTAAAAGGTTTGACCTAAATATGTTTTGTATATTTTCAAACATTTTATCATTTATTCATCGGGGAAGGAAGAGGGAGTGTGTGTGTAGGGGTGTGGAGGGGGTGGAGGCAGG
Source organism: Echinarachnius parma (assembly GCA_037951105.1). Classification (NCBI taxonomy): domain Eukaryota; kingdom Metazoa; phylum Echinodermata; class Echinoidea; order Clypeasteroida; family Echinarachniidae; genus Echinarachnius; species Echinarachnius parma. The sequence continues at coordinate 154,744 of JBAMJV010000886.1, read as the reverse complement.
TGGAAAAGGAAGAGGGAGGGTGTGTGGGGGTGGGGAGAGGAGGGAAGGAGGCGTGGAAGGTAGAGGGAGGGTGTGTGGGGTGGGGAGGGGAGGAAAGGAGGCGTTGAAGGAAGATGGCGGGTGTGTGTAGGTGGGGAGAGGAGGAAAGGAGGCGAGGAAGGAAGAGGGAGGGTGTGTGGGGTGGGGAGGGGAGGGAAGGAGGTGGGGCACGAAGAGGGAGGGTGTGTCGGGTGAGGAGGGGAGGAAAGGAGGCGCGGAAGGAAGAGGGAGTGTGTGGGGTGTGGAGGGGATGGGGGCAGATGGAGAAGGAAGAGGGAGGGTGTGTGGGGGGGGGGGGTGGGGAGAAGAGGGAAGGAGGTGGGGAAGGTAGAGGGCAGGTGTGTGTGGGTGTGGAGGGGAGGGAAGGAGGCGGGTAAGGAAGGGGGAGGGTGTGTGGGGTGGGGAGGGGAGGAAAGGAGGCGTTGAAGGAAGATGGCGGGTGTGTGTAGGTGGGGAGAGGAGGAAAGGAGGCGAGGAAGGAAGAGGGAGGGTGTATGGGGTGGCCGGGAGGGGAGGGAAGGAGGTGGGGCACGAAGAGGGAGGGTGTGTGGGGTGAGGAGGGGAGGAAAGGAGGCGCGGAAGGAAGAGGGAGTGTGTGGGGTGTGGAGGGGATGGGGCAGATGGAGAAGGAAGAGGGAGGTTGTGTGGGGGGGGGGGGGGTGGGGAGAAGAGGGAAGGAGGTGGGGAAGGTAGAGGGCAGGTGTGTGTGGGTGTGGAGGGGAGGGAAGGAGGCGGGTAAGGAAGGGGGAGGGTGTGGAGGGGATGGAGGGAGGTGAGGAAGGAAAAGGGATGGTGTGTGTGGGTGGGGAGAGGTGGGAAGGAGGCGGGAATTGAAGAAGGAGGGTGTGTGTGTGTGGGTGGGGAGGGGATGGAGAGAAGGGAAGGAGGTGGGGAAGGAAGAGGGAGGGTGTGGGGGTCAGGAGGGGAGGGACAAGGGTGGGGAAGGACGTGGAGGGTGGGAAGAGGAGGGAAGGCGGCGGGGAAGGAATAGGGAGGGTGTGTATGGGTGGGGAGGGGATGAAGGAGGCGGGGAATGAAGAGGGATGGTGTGTGTGGGTGGGGAGATAAGGGAAGGAGGCGGGGAAGGAAGAGGGGGTGTGTGTGGGCGGGGAGGGGAGAGAAGGAGGCGGGGAAGGAAGAGGGAGGGAGTGTGAGGGTGGGGAGAGGAGGGACAAGGGTGGGGAAGGACGAGGAGGGTGTGTGTGGGGTGGAGAGAGGAGGGGAGGAAGGAAGACCTCTAGACCTATAGGCTGGAATCATAAATTTTGTAGGCAAGTACGTAGGCTATAGACTAATTTTAACCTTGTCTCTTTTAATTTGCAACAATTAATCTTATTTGTCCATTTGTGAGGAATGTGGTCAATTGCTCATGCAGTGCATGAATTATTCATAAACGGGTCTGAAAATAGACTATCAAGATAGGATCACTGTACACATTTACAGTACGTTATAATGCAGTCGGCATGGTTGGAAGACAGATTATGGAAAGGGACGGTAACCCACCGTGTCCATCAGATTACAGAAGATGTCATCCCTTCAGTATTATACCGTGTGCCTTTTGTCACCTTTTACGGTGGCATACAGTGTGCTTTTTGTGAATCGGGTGGTTTTTCATTACCTCACGAAAAAAATGTGTTGTGCTGCGTCCTCTCTACCAAAACTGAACTACCCCTTTAAATATGACACCTAGGTGAAATATAATATCGAACAACGATGTAATTTCGACTTTATGAATGAAAAACCTTTACAAACAAAATTGAAGAAATCCCCTTGTAAACGCACCTCTATTACGGCCTCTAAAATTGTTTTGCTGATTTATCATACTTTAATTATAGTGCATTAAAATGATTCATGTGAGAACAATACTGTGTATAATAATGAAATAATCCTATCGAATTGTGCCTATATAAATACGTATCAATAGTCATGTAGTATAATATTATATATATACATATATATATATAAGCGAAAGGTGAACTAATACATACAGCTTTGGTTTCTTCCAATATTTAAATAAGGCAAAGAATAATCACAAATGATTGAGAAGGAAGAATAATAGGCGTAGCTTAATAAGTACAGGCGGCTTGCATTGTTCGTAACTCCCTCCCCATGAATTAATTGAGTACAAAGGGCCGAGAGATTGGCTTGCCAATGACCTGAATTTGGATCTGTCTTCAATCACACGGTCCCCGTGGCCCTACCGTGCGGGGGATGGACGGTCCTCACTTTCCTAACGATTCCGAACAATTCCTAACAATTCCTAACCAATTCCTAACCAATTCCTAACCAATTCCTAACATTTTCCTAACTTTCCTAACTTTGCTAACACGACCCTCAAGTGAGCATGCGCAGAAATCTTCTTACCCCATCCGGGCATTTTATAATTAAATTAACCCTTTTACTATGAAACTCCGACATCTACGTTGACATAATACATAGCCCCAAGTTATTCGTAAGCAATAGGTTAGTTCACATAGACAGCAGTGCTACCAGATTTGTCGCGGTGTAATACTGCGCGAGAGATGGATGTTATCTCAACTTCAAATTACCTCTAGTCTGCGCCTGTAGTGGTATAATTCATCACAAAATGTCACACGATGAAGGTAAGTTCCCATGTTTTTAATTTATCGACTCTATTTTTACAAAGAATGTTACTGTTCATTAGATCATGGGCTAAGATGCGGAACGACGGGCCCATTCACCATAGCCTAGCTACCAGTCCCGCCGCCCCGGCCCCGGTGGTCATGGTGGTGGTGCCTACAGTTACACTCTACAGCCTAGGCCTAGCGCTGCCAGTTATTTTCTGCAATTTTGAGCGTTAAAATCTCTCTTCTTATTATACTTTCCTACATGAATTTTGTACCATTGAAAAGCTTGCTTATTTCCCTTTATATTGGTGCCCTTTTCTTCATAATAGTTTTGAAATAATGTGCAATAAACCACTCTAATCAGCCCAGTATTCAGGCACTTGTCTCGTCTTGGAAGTTGGACTTGGATGATGGATCCTATATAATATTAATATCCTGACCATTTTATAATAAATACTTTGTCGTTGGTACTAAGTAATAAAATATGATAGATGTGAAAGCCAATTCAATTGTCTATACACCTGAAATGTGAATATGAGTTTACTAGAGTGAATTGTTGCAAATTGTATTGTCATGATTGTTATTGTCAATATCCAAAGTCAATTTACATGTATTGTAACTGTAAGTGAGTTCTGCATTTTGTTTGGATGTGTTTTGAATGAGGCGGTGACATTCTCTACCAAGACATGCCCTCGGCATGACCACAAGCTGTATATGGACGCGCGATGTAATTGCATGGTAAATAGAACATCTGTTATGTTAGTCATGCGTTTGGCGCTAGGCACATATTGGTAGAGAATGCTGAAGCGGTCATGCATGCTAAAGCAATATACCCCTCGACTGGATGGGTGCATGAATAGTAGTTTGTCTTTGCTTTTATCTTCAGTCCAGGTGATTCATATCAGCCTAGCGGAGGCTATTGCTGTTACAGTCAATTAAGATGGTTACAGTGCAGGGATTAATTGTAATCGGTCTAGATTTTCATTCTGCACAGTAGAATACAGTAGAATATTATCAACTACAGTAACCTAAACCAGGCGCCGTATCACAGTTACAACTACAGGTAAACTGTAACACTGTAACACAGATACATGTATGACTATGTGTACATTTGCTGTAGTTATTCATATATAATTATGTATTTCTTTCCTGACTTTTTGTTGCAGGTTCTTGACAGAGATGTAGCAGCAGAAAGACCTGACTCGAACTGAATTTCGGAGCATGTGTGTCTACAGCTCTCCAAGGAGGTAATTCTACCAAGAAACAGGCCAAAAGATATCCAGGAAAAGACCCTCACCATCCCCCAGCTCATCATGAATATCTTCACCCTTAATCAGCAGCTGGTGGAAGGCAGCCTGCAAGTAAAGACACAGTCAGACCTTTGCACAGAGAACAACACCACTGTCATCAACTGGTAAGATATAAGTACAATTTGTTAATGGTAGTATTGAAATCCCTGGTCAAAATCTACAGCCAGGAATGATGACAAGACAAAGCTTTAGGGAAAACAAAACAAAACTAGTCGAAAACATGTCAACAACACAGGACTCGGCAGGGGCGGATCTAGCTTTTTGCTAAGGGGGGGGGGGGGGGGGTTTGACCCAATGACGATGCGGATACTGCATGTGGGTCTGGACCCATGATGGCGTTTTTCTATGCACATCACATTTAAACCCCCTAAACCCCCCCCCCCCCCCCCCCCCCGTAGATCCGCCACTGCTCGGAACTCAGAGTCCCGATCACAATAACGATAATCCCAATCATGATTAGCGATAGCAATACATTACAGTATAAATTATAAGAAACTGAATTTCCCCTACTCCTGATTTGAAAAATGGCAATGTAAATGCCTTGATCATAGAGCAAACAAAATTGTGCTTCTGATGCAGTCAAGTGTATTATATTCCGTGATTGTATTTCATAAAAGAAAATATATGTCTCTAATATAAAATAACCTTGTACAAAGCAAGGCAGTTAAATAAAAACCATCAATAATCAATTACAAGATGAATGTTCTCTCATATCTACTGGAAGACGGGAACATCACACATTTTCTACACCCTCTCTTTGAAGATGGTTATGTGCAAAGGACTTTGCAGTTATTCCTACCCGAGTCTATGGAAACTTCCAGTGAGCCTGTGCCCAACTATAACATTTGTATTTTCATTACATAATTTTAAGAGAAAACAAATTATATTTTACTTCCTGACTGATTATTTTTTTCAAGCAAGCCTCCTATTTCATGATACGTCACTAATTGTTTTAAATAATTGTTTCTTATTTGTTCATTTTGGTCATATTTCAGGTGGAACAAGTGTCGGGAACGAAACAGACAGATACAGGTGGGCAGTGCAGGTGGTATGGCCCTCAACCATGGTCAGTCTGTTTGGACAAGTTGATCCAAACATCATTGGGACTATCACAGGCACATGTAGCTCCTTCCCCTTCATTGCCTTCAAGCCAGCTGTCATCATCGTGGAAGGGTAGCTGTAGGAGAAAAAAGACTCTCAAGGAGCATGACGAATGATCTGCACTTCACTGCAATGTCGTTCGAAGCAAGCCGGAATGGACTATAAGAAGACAGCCGTGGACTGGGCGAACTTCACCTGTGACCTCTTCCACAAGTTCGTCCACGAGACCTGCAATAACGCGCGTCCGGTTGTGCTGCAGGGTGACTAGGTGGAGATCGACGAGTCGCTGTTCGGCATGAAGGTGAAGTACCACTGTGGCAACGGCAAAAAGGGAGTCAAGATCTGGGTGTTTAGCCCCGTCGAGCGCGCGACAAACAGGCTTGTACTCTACCCGGTTGACAGCCGCAACAAGGAGACCCTCCTGGGGATCTTTCAGCGCAACGTTGTCCCCGGATCCACGATCTACAGTGACGGTTTGGCCGCGTACAACTGTCTGAACGACCTGGGGTACCGCTACTTCTCCGTCATCCATAAGGATGCCACAAATTGTTAGTATATACAGTGGCAGGTATTTTTGTCATTGTAAATATATGCCAGCAAAGTGACTGGCAGCATTGTGTTTTCAGGTTGTGCGTCTGTTCATCTGTAGGTACTTCAGTTCTTGGTCACGTTGCAGAAAGAGATACAATTGATTGTAAGTAACGATTTATTGTAAGTCTTGTCATGTGTTCTGGATGCGCAAATCTGATTGGTTGATACGCTCAAATTTTCTGACTTACAATCAATCGTAACTTACAATTGGTTGTATCTCTTTCTGCAACGGGGCACTTGTCTCGTTATGGCTTTATCTTGGTACCTAAATGTATTTGTTGATAAAGGGGTGTCATGTTTATAACAGCTTCTGACCATCTTAAACATTCAAATGGTTTTGGGGGACAAACAATCATGAGATTGTACTTCTAGCTCTGTCGACAGAGCTCATGTCTAGGTATCTTGTTTCTTAGGTTCCAATCCCAGGGAAAACCCTTTTCTTTCATTTTCGATTATATTATTTATTTATGGTGAGTTTCTCATTTTAATTTTTAAGTAAATATAAAAATGGACTCACAATCTCATGAGATTCCAGATTAGAAGATTAAATTTAGTATCCTCTTTAGCTGGCATCTTCAAGTTCAGTAAAGCATGTTATAAGTTACTGAAAGGATACTATCTACAAGCTTGTGAAATGTTAAACTTCAGTGGTGCAGTATTCATGTAATTTAAGAAAAATAATCACTTTTTTAGTCTAACTCTAGGGCTTATCTTCTTTCTATCCTTAATTAATTTATCATGGATTATTGAAGGGCTTAGATTATTGTCAGCTTTTCACAAAGTTAAAAGTAAAATCACGATGTTAACCACAAATCTGATTGAATCACTGTAATTGGGCTTAACCAATGATAAATCTTATATTTGGTTTGTGATTATCAAGTACAACCACAAAATACAACTATGGGTAGGCAGATGCTAGACTATTTGAATTTGTGTATCGTCTGTTTATTATTTTGAGCTCTAAATATCAATATATATATCAAAATCAATATAATTCCACTCAAAGATAATACAAGTCCTAATCTGTTTAAACTAACTCTTATATTCTTAAATTGGGCTTACAAAAGGACAGTTTTATAAGTGCATTAAATGAATTGTAAAGTGAATTGAAAAAGTAATTGAATTGCTGTAATATTAATTTGGGTTTTTAACTGTTGGTGGCCACAGAGCTCATTATAATGGGGGAAAACTGTTTGTTGACAATATATCACAGGGGCGGATCTAGCTTTTTGCTAAGGGTGGGTTTGACCCAATGACGATGCAGAGCATTTTCCACTTGCCGCGAAGCGGCGAATTTTTTTTTGTATTTTGAACCCCCGTAAGGGATTTTTTTTTCACCTTTTTTCACTTTTTTTCACTGATACATTTTCCAAGGGGGGGGATTTAAACCCCCTAAACCCCCCCGTAGATCCGCCACTGTATCAAGATCTGTTTGATAGATGAACATGAAAACCTTTCCATTTAAAGGGCAAGTGTAATTATCTCGCTAAAGGGAACCACGATTGAGGAATTTCATCACAAAGAAATTATACAACTGAATTCTTGCCATAAGATATTTCAAATCTGTACACAGTGTATCCCTAAGCGAAGAAACCAGAGTTTGACAGTTAATTATAAATATGTTTAATATAAATTTATCGATTTTGATCGGCTTATATTTTTAGTCAGAAGCCGGAATATATTATGAATTCTGGCTTGGATTTGATTTAGTTTGATGCATATGAGGTTATCATTTCATCTCGTTTTATATTGATGTATTGTTTAGGAGATGGGTTTGTGTTTGTTGTTGCGAACAAGTTTACAATTTTGAGTTACACTGTTTGTTAGTTACAGCATCTTTATTAAATAATTATTCTTTGGTTTTATTACACCTCAAGTTTTGAGTGTCTATTTTTTCTATGTTTTGAACTGTTTGTGTGGGTATGTGTATGGTTGTGTGTATGCATATGTGTATGTTGTGTGTGTTCTTATATGTATGGTTCTGTGTGTATTTGCAGATGTGTATGTGTGTATGGCTGTGTGCATATGTGTATGATTGTGTGCATGTGTGTATGATTGTGTGCATGTGTGTATGTATGTTTGTGCGTGCGTGCGACGGTGCGTGTGTGTTAACGGATGTGTGTGTGTATTTGTTGTTTGTATGTGCATGCGTGTGTGAATGTTTGTTTGTTGTTTGTATGTGCATGCGTGTGTGAATGTTTGTTTGTTTGATAACTAATATTATAAGTACTAGTTTCAAGAATTGCGATAATATAACAGTAAATTGTTTTTAAAACATCACAAATTAGTGTTCAATATATATTCACAAGAAGAACGTCAAGAAATATATATATATATATATTAACTTCCTTGCTCTCCTTTAAAGAAACAATCGTTATGTAAATTGTATTTGATTTAGGCAAAGATTCAAATAATACAATTATTAATGGGGGTTCAACACCCCCCCCCCCCCCTTTACAAAATGTAAGTGGTCTTTCACTGACAGCCCCTCGAAAAATCATCACCTACACTGCCCCCTCGAAAAATCTTCTCCGACACCGCCCCCCCTTGAAAAATCTTCACCATCACCACCCCTCGAAAATACTTCACCAACACCCCCACCCCCTCGAAAAAACTTCACCGACACCCCCCCCCCCCCTCAAAAATCCTCACCAACACTCCCCCCTCCCCCCTCAAAAAATCGGCCGCACCAACCCCCTCTTAAATTTTGGTCGACAAAATAATCCCCCCCCCCTTGCAAAATCATGGGTACGCCACTAATTATGTGTATAATTATTTATACAACAGTTAACAAAAAAAGGGAAATACAATCGACTTTCAAAAATGCAAACAAGAACAATACCTAATCTGCATTTTCAGGCAATTGGATTTGCATTGGAAATCATATTGTTTTACTTGCCCCGGACAATTGGGCAAGTGGGAATTAAGGGACCTCTGTAAGCGGTGAGGTTTGCAAACTAGGGAAGATTCAGAATAATGTCTAGAAGTCCCGGAATTTAAGCTATTTCGTTGATTTTTCCACAGTTTTTCTCATTTTTTTCTCTTCTCCCCTCTCTTTCCCTCTTCCTTTTCTCTTTTCCCCTCTCTTTTTCCCCTTTTCCCCCCTCCGGGCAGGCCATTATGCCCTGGCCCTGGCCCAGTGGTTAAGGCGTCAGCGTTCCAAGCTGGAGACCCGGGTTCGAGTCCTGGCGGAGACCAATTTTTCGACCAGTGCCTTTTTTCATTTGGAGGATTAAAGGGAGGAACAATGCTTATTAAGCTACGCCTATTATTCTTCCTTCTCAATCATTTATGATTATTCTTTGCATTATATACATATAGATATATATTTCTAAAGGCGCGAAATCCACTTTTCCATAAAAAAAATATAAGTTAACCATATCAGAGCACGAATATGCTACGTAGCTATCAAGAGATTACATTTTTGAACATATTACGCAGTAAATAAGTATGGAACGTTTCAGACATGTGTGCAAAGTTGGGCAAAGACACCTGTTTTTTCCCAAATTGAAAAGTGGATTTATCTCCTTTTGGAATTGAGTTATTCATGTGTCACAATTCATTTTATAAGGTTGGTAACATATTTGGCACATGCGGACAGTCATACACACACACATACACCCACAGGATCGCGTGCGCACACGCACACATGCATAATGATGACATATGATGGTACACACAGTTAAAACATACGCATTATGACGTACTCACTACTTACCACGCGCACAGTCATTATCAAAATAACACGCACATACTCACCGACCTACATCCGCAGAGTAACACCCACACACTCACACTTTTCACACGCACACGCATACAGACACACACATACGCACAAACACGCGCCTTTTCTACTTACACATACACGCGCAAACCAGTGAATGCTGATCCAAGCATGGCATTCGTTTAACTTCACAACCCTCCGCGGGATAGCAGCTGCATTCATTGTAAGTCATTTGAGAACAATTAATGATCAAATCAATATGTCTGTACGTAATGTTCAATACCTATATTATTTTTACAGAATGCGAGTTCAAGAGTTTATTGATAGGAAAGAAAATGCAAATTAAAGTAAAAAAAACAACAACGCCTGACATGTATGCTTGATTACATACAATACGGCTATAGTATACACATTATTGCCGTGGTCAATATTACCTACAGTATAAGTGGTGTGTATTTCATGTATGGATTGTTCGCATGCACATAACTTCAAGTACACGTCCACAATTCGTATCCCAAAAGTGCCAGTGGAATATTTACCAACTACCAAGTTCCTAACCCTCAAGTGTAAATCCACAGTTAAATTGTTGTTTGGGGATATGAAAGGAAGCTATTGAAATGAGAAGAAAAAAATGCCTCAGTAGGGGATAGCAAATCCCATATCATGCACCCCCACAATGGGTTACCTCAAGGCAGTAGTCCGTTATTGTTTAATAATGTTGAAGGATATCCCTTCGCTCCGGCCCTAGCATTCATAGTGTGATTAACGCAGGTGATTATGTCACATAATGGATGTCGGGTTTTCGAAGAGAATGTCGTGATAATTTCGGTACTTTCACGAAAGGTTTTCATGAGATCCATTGGTCGTAATATGCCAAGTCATGTATCAAAATGTCCGTTTACCCGCTAAATAATGGTAGTAGCCAAAAGCCCTAGTGTTTTTGTTCTTTAAATATTACTTATTAAAGGAGAATTCCGGACGAGTTTAAACAAAATACAGTATATTGGAAATAAATCTAGGGATGTGCTTGAATATTTTTAGGATTTGACTCTCTTTGGTTGATTTCTAAGAGATTTTTCTAATGTCATTAACTCTGAGGAAATAATTAAATTTACTGCACACAATCATGAGACCCTTACGTAGCCCCCTCACTTTGCTCAATTTCTTGAGTAGGCTTGAATCCGGTGCCACTGCATTGAGATCACTGCATGAGTCATTCATAATAGCCGGTCATGCAGAGCCAGCAAATTCAATAACCACGTTTACAGGACTTTGTGTCTATTCAAATTCCAATGAAAGCCAAACGTGTTACAATTTCGGGCAGGCAAGTATACCTCGCACAAAAAGTTCCGCAATTTAGGTTTGCACATTAATAACTTTTTTATTACGCTATTACCATTCATAAATTTGGTATCATTGGAAAGCGTGAATCCTCCTCTTTACATTGATATAACATTTGCTATGAATATTTTATTATAGAATGTGCATTGCATCCAAATGTATGGCAAAGTCAAAAGTGAAATGTTGCAAAATGCACTGATTTTGTCAACAGAGTGCCTTCCTTGGCTTGAATGGGGGTGAGTTGGTAATGCATTCAAGCCACGTTTTAATCTTCAAACAAAAGGAAGGCACTCTGTTGAAAAAATCAGTGCATTTTGCACCATTTCATTTTTTACTTTGCCCTACATTCGGATGTAATGCACATTCCATGATAAAAATCCATAGCAAATGTTATATCAATGTAAAGAGGAGGATTCACGCTTTACAATGACACCAAATTTATGAATGGTAATAACGTACTAGGCATTCAAGCCACATGTTAATCTTCAAACAAAAGGAACGCCCTTTGTTGACAGAATCAGTGCATTTTGCAACATTTCACTGTTGACTTTGTCCTACATTTGGATGCAATGCACATTCCATGATGAAATACTCATATCAAATGCTATATCAATGTGTCTGTGTGTGCGCGTGGAGATGTATGAACAAGATATGATGGCGCCCTTCAAGTCGACACTTACATTGTGATTGCTTCACCAGAACGATAATTTTGTATTATAGTAGGTACGATAAATTGTAGGACGAAATACAACTAGAGCGTGTTTTAATTCACAAAAAAACACAAGGCATGCATACACAATCATATAATCATAATTATTAAGATGAATATAGTTTATGCAATGTGTATAAAGTCAATTATGATAAAATATGTGCATGCTTAATCGTATATTTTAATTTCGGATCAATGCATTAATATGAACAGTTACAATTTGAAGAACAGTTATCAAGATGTTTGAAACAATGTAAATGTTTTATCAGAAATACGAAAAATAAATAATTTTCTGTCACAAACTAAAACAATAGTAATGATCTCAAGCGAATGTGGTCTTGTAAAAAAAAATCTTTTACCCCACAGCAATCTAGCACTACCCGTATTATTTGTTTTTAAATTAATAATGTTATTGGAAATGCATTTAATTACTTCTTCATTGATTTTAATGTATTTAATGATTGTGTAAACGTTTTTAATGAAGGCAGTGCATGTATAAACTACATGTTTAGGAAGATAAACGGTGTAAAAATTATACTTATACCATTGCGTAATACATGCTGTTCCGACGGTGTTATTAATTGATGTAAATCAAATAGTATTTATCGTGGTACTCTTTTAGATGAAAGGTCAAATATCCCTGTGGTATCTCTCTTGATTTTAATCTAAATTTACGATTTAGTGTTGGCTTTCAAACATTGTAGTATAATTGTATGTCTGCTAAGGAAATATTGTACAAATTGAATTTAAAGAAAAATTATTGAAAAGTGTACATATTGACGAGCATTATTTTCACTTGGTCAACATGTTATGTAAGACACATACATGTACATATTTGTATGGGTGCGGTTCGCTAGTCAGAATGTTCGTTATTTCGAACACACACATTTCGTTAACCTCGTGGTTTGTTAATCCGAATTATTTCTCTATTTTTAAAAGAACAATTTCCCCATACATAACAAGCATCATGGTCAAATTGTAGTTTTATAAAGAACATTTATTAACAGCGTATTAAACTATGTGCTTAATCTTCTTAACGAGAATACCTCATATGAAAGAATTTTGCATAAATGCTTTACATGGTCACCCCATACTAAATTACAATCTACATGAAGTTTGTTCGAAACTCCTGAAATGTCATTTTGTCTTCATTGTTCGGATAGGCTGCTTCCTTATTGGGATTTCTTCACCCATTTCTTCATGCATAATATTATGCCGTCTAATTATTATCCAGCTCCTACAATGGCTTTGACATATTCAAGAGGCATGATCTGCAGTACATCTTAGCATGAACATATTTGTTTAGCATCATGAGTGTATACTAGATCCTTGGTTTCTTGCAACAAGAGCTAGACTCCATATTATTTCTGTCATTAATTTCCTGGGATACGTTCTTTAGCCGGCAAATTTTCTAATTTAAGTGGGACTGAGCTTCCAGTGATTTGGCATTTTATATTTACATCCTGAATGTTCCTCATATAGTCCAGTCCATCTAGCAGATATGAGGGGGTAACCTTAAACAAATTTGTTTAACAAGTTCATTTGTGTAAAGTCCCCTACACTGCAAAAAAAAATTAAACAACTTTTTAAACAGCAGCCCAAAACGCTGTTTAAGCCCGTCCCCCTAACAATATTGTTTAACATTTTGAACAACCAAGATTGTTTAATCTTTAAACAGAAAGTTGTTTAAAATTTTAAACAACTTTTTAAACAATAGATTTTAAACAGAATGGTTGTTTAAGCTTCCTTGAACAATATTGTTTTAAAAAGTCCGTTGTTTAAAAGTGTTGTTCAAAAATATTGTTTAAAAGTCAGTTGTTCAAATTTTATTGCTTAAAACTATTGTTTAAAAAAGTCAGGTGTTTTATGTTGTTGTTTAAAAAACTGTTGACTATACCGTCAAGAATTTGGAGGAGTTCGGACTCGCTGAACTAATTGACGTATTCAGAGGTGAGAATTTAAACTAATTATTTAGTAATCTGAACGATTTTATACTTAAGACATATTTGTGCTTGCTTTGACATCTAAGCGATGTCTAAGACTCTGCCAATCCCGTCCGCAGTGCAGTGACCGAAGTTGCACGGAATATAATTTTGTACAGCCTTTACGGTATATTACCCGTATAGATACGCGTACGGCATGCATGTTTTGAACAGTGTCTGTTTAGAACACTCAGTCTGTCATTTAAACAATATTGCTCAAAATTTAAACAACAACATTCTGAACAACGACATTTTGAACAGCGGTTTTGCAGTGATAAACAACATACTGAACGATCCTGCTCGAATTTGATATAATTTACATTGGTACTTTATTATTTTGCAATGAGTGTGTCATTGGGGAATGTGCAGTAGACCTGAATGTGGAGCCATGTCAATAGGTCAAAGGTGAAATGCTGAAAAATACAACAATATTGACAAGGTAAATTCTCCTTTTGTTTGGAGAATGGCTGTCTTATGAATGGTGACTGGTGTTGATGAGTTGATCGCACATTAACAATGCCTTTTGCAGCGTTTCAATCTTGACTTTGCTCCATTTTCAGGAACAATACATGCATATTCTAATAAATGCACTTTACAAATGGGGCATCAATGTAAAGAGGAACAGGCTTTTCAATGATTGAATTATTCAAACTTGAATTGTGTAAATGTTTGTGAGGGGTGTATGGCCGTTTGTTTTGAACTGGGCCAGTATACACGTTACATGAACATTTTGTTTGGGCAAATTTCACAGTTGTTGGTTCAGGGAAGGATACTTGCGTGTTTTACGTCTAATGCCTATAAAAGTAATGTATATATTTTCTAAATGAAATCGTTTACGGACTTAAACTCATATCTTTACACATAATTAGGACTAATAAAAAAAGAATCAATACATTCTAAAATAATTTTAATGAAAACAAGAAGAAAGACAACAGTACATCCTTATTAAATTTACATTCTGAGTTTTTATTCTCCGAACTGTAAAATTTCCAATGATACATCATTTGAGGGGTAATATAATAATTTAGGGGAATATTAAAGTTTCCAGGAAATATTTACATAAGTTTGGTGAAATAGGGCAATTGCTTTATAGGGATCTAGTAACATAGTCCAAATCCTCAAAACTTATATGGAACTATAGCTGTTCTCTCATACTATGTTGTATTAATAATTGTTTGCAATATAAGCATGGGACAGGTTTTGGTTTTTCGAATTTCCATTTCGTTCAAAATATATTTATGATTTAAGTGTTCGGATGTTAAAAATCTACGGAATAGTTTAATTCGTGTACATAGTAAGTGCAATGAGTAAGTGAATATACATCCATTAACGTGAAAGTTTCACTCATTAATTTGTGGACAAATTGATAAATTACAGCAATACACATTTTATTAACCACTCATCACCTTTTGCACTTGCATGTGATATGTGAACCTATAACCTACAATTGATAAACCACTTCTCTAAAACCATGTAGGTATGTATGTCCAACATGGCGTGTAGCCAATACTTTAAATGATAGAACATACATGCAACAAGTTACTATTACAACAAGTTTGTATTGAATTGAACACAATAAGCCCAATTATAAATTGACATTTGAACTTGACCTAATTGCTCCCAAAGCTTATAATTATATCATGTCTTTGGTCATGTCATCTACATGTTGATATGCCCTATACTGTATAGCGCCATCTAGTGTCTGTATGTGATCATAAATGAGATTACTTTTTATTATACTATTTGTGATGTTGTTGCGCACCCACATCGAACATGCAAACATACACATTTGGAAATAATGTGCCCATATAAAATTAGCTATACGACATTTATGAAGGTGAACACTAATCTGAATGAAAATAAAGGAAAGATTCTAAACAATTCCAGTAAGAAATATTTTATTTTTGACAACTAGTCTATCACATACTGCTCATTCTAAAATTGTTTGCTATGTGATAGAAAAATAGAAAACTAAACCAACAACACATTCCCTTCATGCTTAAAAAAGATCTAGTGACTTTGTTGACATATGCAAACACTGACGAATG
Source organism: Echinarachnius parma (assembly GCA_037951105.1). Classification (NCBI taxonomy): domain Eukaryota; kingdom Metazoa; phylum Echinodermata; class Echinoidea; order Clypeasteroida; family Echinarachniidae; genus Echinarachnius; species Echinarachnius parma. The sequence goes on along the minus strand of JBAMJV010000886.1, from coordinate 139,311 downwards.
GTTGATATTATTATGTATGTCTGGTATGTGATATGTGCACTTAGTGATTATGTGTAAATGGCAGGGGAATTGAGTGTCATAATTTCTAAACAATACATACATTGGGTTCAAATTAAAAGTTAGTCGTCTACAGACTATAACCAGTGCCAAACCAAGTACAATTCATGATCACTTGCCATTCATAATTTATCATGGATACTTTGCAAACAAGGGGTGGAAACATTGAGCTTGCTTTCGGCATAAGTATACACACCTACCGCACTATCATAATCGATTTTGTTGGTTGATTACATGTCAACCGAAACGTAAAGCAATCACTTGTATTTGTTCGGAACAAATTGTGACCCTTTCTTTAATAATATATTGTTATCACGAACAATGGAGTAATGTACCACCTGGTTCGAACTCATCTTGAATTGAATCACTGAACTATTACGGTACCATTGCCATACTGTGGTTAGTTGGTTATTCGGTTGTTGCAGACGCGTTCAATCACGTCACCTTCCGATAGACGCGGCCAGGATTGGAACCCGGGCCGCCATAATGGCGCCTATCGTATAAGGCTCTTTTCATGCATCGTTTCCGTGTTGGCAAAGGGGGCGCTGTCACTGTCGCCATACCATCTTATTTAGCAATACTTATTTCAGCATTTTGTTACTTGATCATGCCATTTTATAAAAGGAAATAGTTTTAAAGTTAAAACATTTTATATTATATGTGTAAACTTGTATGATTGTATATTTTATGTGTCCTTTTAAATTAATGTATTTCACATGTGTTTTACATGTGTACGTGGTGTGGGAAGATTGGTAGAGCGCGTGCCTTCCAATCGTGAGGTCCCGAGTTTGAATCTAGAGTATGCCCATCGCGTTTTCCGACAGCAAGAAAATTTATCCACATTTGCTGCTCTCCACCCAGGTGTATAAATGGGTACCCGGAAGGATGGAACGCAGTTTCTTAGCATTGTGTGCGCCCACAAGGTTGCCCTTGGTTGGAATGCTCCTCATGTAGTAGAAAATGTGCACTTTGTATGCTGGATTGATTGCAGAATGTATCTGATGACCGGGATAATAATATAATTGTAAAGAGCTTAGAGATGATTATCAATCATGATATATAAATCGAGGATATTATTATTATAATATTTTCATTGTAAATTGTGCTCAGTTCAGCCAGTTGGTGGTCATGAACAATATTTGTATAAATGTTTATACAATCAATCAATAAATACAAATGTAACTATACAAACAACATGTTATATACTTTGACAGTCATAATCTCTTTAAATTTCTATGAAATATTATTATGTATATCATATAATCAATTTGGCTTAGGTTTTAAGTTGCATGCTACCTGTACACATCTAACGATACGACCTATTAGCTTGGCTAGTTATAAACATACTATATAATCCCCTTATATGAACCTTTTCATCGACACTCATTTAATTCCATGTATAGTTTTCCAGTTCTAGTTTATGTGAAACAAATGTGCATATTACCATTTTTCATTTAACGATGTGTCCTTTGCCTTAGTCAATGGCAATACAGAAAATATAGGTAACTCAGATATGTGTTCATAATTATACCCTTGTACCCTTGTCTACTTAAAATAAAAGTATCGCTTACGCGCTCGGAGGAATAGTGCCATTTAGTTGTTACTTGTATTGTACTTGGTTGACTTAGATTTCATTCCACACCCACATCCATCATGCAAATTCTTTTTTCTTCCAAAAGGCGCAATATCCACTTTTTCAACTTTCGAGGAAAACAGGTTTCTTTGCCCAACTTTGTACACGTGCCTATGGGAATAAGACAATTGAACTTTCTATATTTTGATTTTGAGTAAGTAATTTGTCGTGAAATGTGGATTCCTAGATAGCCACTTAGCTTATAAATGTTGATACTGTATATCGTTAAATCAATTTTGTATGGAAAATGGATTTAGAGCCTTTTTGAACTTAGCTCTTCAAATATACCCAGGGGGCAAACCAACATTTGTTAGGATTTCTGCTACTGACTGTTGTAAAATGTTGGCCACCAGAAATGGCTTCTAGGACCATCTAGAATCACAACGTACTTAGACAACCTCGCGAACTAGTTACTGGAACTCCACTGGATGAGTTTCAAGAAAACCACACCTAATGCACTAAATAGTGTGTTTCCGCCTTAAAGGTAATGAAGACCCAGTCACACATCTTGCACCATTACACCACAATGCACTGCTTATTATAATTTGTTTGTTTCTAGGAGGTCTTCTTTAGAACTCTGCACATTGTTTGATACCCAATTTTAGTAAATTGCATATTTGGTTGCTGTGTCATACGTCGTTACAAAATTATGCGTCACACACGGACATGCAATTTCGTATACAGCGAATGTATCAAATGCAAATAAATGCTTTAAGTACCTACGCGAATAATATTACAATGTTGAAAATGTAATAATTAGAGGCTAAGATTTTATTATTATAACAATTATAAGTCCCATGTGCTTCAGAGATGCAACTGGACAAGTAATTAGAAAAACCAACTCAGGATCGATACTGTAACGAATTGTGTCGTTTTGACGGACAAAATCGTTATAGGATGAAGATGATGATGATAATGGATGTCTGGATGGCCGAGGTTATATAGTTCTAAATCACAATCATAATCACATTCACTCTGTAAAACACGTTCCACAAGCTTCGATGTAAAGATAACAGTTGGCGAGAGTTATTCGGTTATTCGTTTATTCTTCCATAAACAACTTCGTACAATTCCATGACGAACAGGACTAACTATAACTTACTAACTTCTAGGACTAACTTCGTACTGGAACTGTCTTCTACAACTTAACTGTCTCAAATCTTGTACTGAACTGACGACTAACTAAACTGAACTCCACTCCCTAATAACTTTTATGAACTAACAACTGCACAAACTCCAGCTCCATGATTGTCACTCTCTAGACTTAGACTCCCACTTCGACTTAGACACTCAACTTAATCTCAACGTATATGAACCCCGAGTGAGAGAGATGTCGAGCTTATATAGGCTAGAGGACAAAGGATGACATCTATTAAGACACTAACTAAAAGGTTACTAAATGCAGCAAAGAACAAACTCTAGCGACTTGACATTACAATGGACTTACTTCTTAGAAATACAGTAATCCCTAAACATTACAGAGCTTAAGGTTAAGCTAACGGCAGCATCTGAGAGAAGGGTCAACACAATAGAGGGTACTACACGTATGTGTGAAGTTCATGTCTACAGGATTAGGTACAGGGTAACACAGATTAAAGACATCAAAGTACATCACCGCTCTTTGAGAGAGGTGATGAGAGACAATGGACGGGAAACGGGGGGAAACACATAAAAGAGGACTGGTGTTATGAATGGCATTGTAAGGTGAGGGTTAAGTGGGAACTAACTCATATGATTTAAGTGGTTGGAGAAGTTGCTGGTTGGTAAACATTACAAGAACAAAGAGGCAACAGACTATATATACATGGTAAATCTAGAGGTTGGTGACTGGGTCCAATAATAATTACAACAATATTAAATGCATCTATCTACATTCGTAACAATACTAACTGCTTTTCGGACCAAAAATACAGGACAGTTTTAGTGACGCTACAAGTGGGACAGAACAAGTGTTAGTAGACGATGTCTCATTGCAAATGTACATTGCAGAAGTGCACTCTTTTTCCCCCTCTTTATGTTTATTGTTACCTTGAGTACACATTTGTTTTATGACATGTTTAAGATAATGTTACGCAGACCGTGGATATACTATTGATTCCCCTAGAAACAGCTATGGTGAGGATACACATTTCAATAAAATAATGTCCCATTTGACGTTCATGTCAAACTTGAGCGTGCAGCGTACCAGAATTGCATACAAAAACCGACGCGTCGCGACGTAGCAACATAATGTAAGCTATTTCAATGAAAAGTCAACGAAATATTGTTTACAGCTCGGCATGCCTGTGGAGTAAATACAACGGGATGGTCCCCATTCATAACTTATTACACAGGGATACATCTGAGCAATCGTATCCTATGTTGACTTTTCATTGAAACAGTGTATTGTGCTGCTGTGTCGCTGTACTGTGTGCAATTTGTACAGCTTTTCATTCTAAAGTTCGACATGGGCGTCAAGTGTGTAAAATGGGGCAGTGTAAATAACCCATTTCATTTAAATGTGTGACCTTACCATAGCTGTTTATGAATATATTCATGGTCTGAGTTACATTTTCTTCAAAATGTCATTAAACAAATGTGTACACATTGTAACGATAAACATAAAAAGGCCAAAATTAGTACACCACTGCCATGTACATTTGCAATGAGACATCGTCATTTTGTATTGATCCTGAGATGAGTTTTGTAATTGCTGGTTTACTTGGATTTTTGATGCACATGGGACTTATAACTTAAAAAACATGTATAATAAGAATATGTAAGCCGCTATAGCTCTCTAGTGATGTATAATTTAAAGAACGTAACTTTCTTCGCGAAGCTACTTTAAAAGTAAAAAAGTGGGCTATATTCTGATCTTTAAAGGGACATTTTCCCCAACATATAATCACCTTGGATTATGTTCTCTAAGCGTTAAAACACAATTTCATGCAAATACGACCAACATTGGCCTTTTGAGCAAGGGATGAGCATCATTCAAAGTCACTCGCTGTACGGGATAATCCCATTCATCGCGAACACCATGGAGGCTGCCATTGGTGTTTATGAAACTCGGATCGCTCTATGATGTGATGTCAAACCCGAACTACTCTTTTTGTTGGCTCACGTTTGGCCTTGTGTTTGTGCACAAACCCCGCGAGCTGCGAGAGCTAACAAAAAGAGGCGGAGCTTGTTTGTTCGGGTTTGACGTAGCATTTCGGCGCGAACAATTAAAAATCCGGGTTTCAAAAAATATAATGGCAACCTCCACGCTATACGCGATGAATGGGATTAGCCCATACAGCGATTGACTTTGAATGATGCCCCTCAGAGGGCAAACATTGGACATATTTGCATGAAAATATGTTTTAATGTGTAGAGAAATTAATCAAAGGTAAATAGATGATGGGGAAACTTTCCCTTTAACAACTTAATATGGTTTAATATGTCGAAATGTCAACGTAATTTGTCTCGGATCCTGGCGCGACACTCCAGAAACCCTTCTGCCTGACCGATGGTTGTTTGTTTGTGTTTTGTTTAATTTCCAAATCAATATAACATATACATCAAAAGTCAGAACATAATACACAAACATTTTAAACAGAAGTATTATTACAAGTTCATAATAAAAAAATAGTATATGTGTATGTTGCTATAATTATATACAATGATAGGTGGTAGGATGGCCCGTTTCAGATCCATCATCATGTTGGATCTGTTCTTCCACGGGGTCCTATAAACAACAAATGTAACATATAACATATCTAGTAAATAGTCACGCATTTTCTTTTCAATTACAGTACCCCACCCCCTATATATAAAAAAACAAACATTTTGCCGTTCAAAATACCACGAAATGTATGCAATTTGGAGAATAGGGCACCTGATATCTCAACAATTTAAAGGGGTAGTATAGTTTTGGTAAGGCTGAACTTTATTAACCAAACCTGGACAGTAACATTATAAACTAATAGTTTTAACTCCACCATGCTCGATAGGTATACAAAATTACAAACGACTAAGTACAGAGCCTGTTATCATTTAGAAAAGAGCCATTAAAACACAAGAGGGCGCTCTCTAAATTGGCATTTGTTTCAACCATTGTATATACACAATTATGCACGTGATGTGTAATTGAAATAATGAATAATGATTGTGGATGTAGTGTGGCAAGATCGGTAGAGCGCGCGCTTTCTGATCATGAGATCCCGAGATCGAACCCTGCCCACTGCCTTTGTCCTTCAGCAAGACAATTTATCCACAGTTGCTGCTCTCTACCCAGGTGTATAAATGGGTACCATGGTCGGGTGTTAATTAGCCTTTGCGCCATCATCAGTGGCAGCACGGCTAGTATGCTCCCCGGGGAGTTAAGAAAGTATGCAATATCATTGTGTGGGTTTGAAATGTACCTGATGACCATGGGTATTAATATTAATATGCGCGGTAGAATATATACACATAGTTTCCGCGCTCTATAACTGATTTATTATTATTATTATTATTATGATTAAATAGAGAGATCATCAACAATTATCTTTAAAACGCTTTTGAACATTTTTGAAAAAGTGTAAGCATTTGTTTAATTTTTTGAAAAAATCATTTAATTATTTGGGCCCCAAATAATTATTAGGTCAGATAATTATGTTTTGATATTTCAGCCGTTTCTGGACCGATTTTGACCAAATATTTATTCTGCCATTAAAATTGTCTGGTCTCTCAAATTCGACACTCAGTTTTTCATTACCTCACAAACAAATTGTGATGTGCAGCGCCCTCTCTACCAAAACTAAACCACCCCATTAAACTCGAGCTATTCTGAAAACTAGCCCAAGCAAGGGCCGAGGGGCTCAGGGCGAATTCGCCCCCGAAATGCCAAAAAGAGCGCCTGAACATCATCCTTAATTGTATAGAGTACAATGCAAATTAATTTAGGGAGGGTTCATTTCATGCAGGTAAGCTTGGAAAGTGTAGCCCCTGAAAAATAAATGTTACTTTTGCCATAATGTTTAGCTTGGTGCATGTTGCAAATCACCTGTCACATACTTGGCACATAGAGTCTGATTGGCCAATATACAGCTAGGCAGATGCCTTTTGACCTTTTCATTTGGTGCTTCTGATTGGTCAATTGTGACATCATAAGTGTGAGAGGCTTCAATCTGCTAGATCATTTTCCAAGCAAGCAGTTTGGCTACATGTTTATTAATTTCTCACTAACACCCAAACATTGAAGATGGGAACATCATATTCCTCTTATTTTTAACATGCCCTTAAAGGGACATTCCCTCTTTTCCAAGCCAAATTTTGAAAGTTGCGAGGTTTTTTGTCTTATCTGAAAGAAAATGTCATTTAATAGCATGCCTGAACAAGTTAGGGTTGAAATATTTTTTTCGTGGAGTTATAGACGTAAAACTAATAAACCGTCGTCCAATTTTAATTGTGCATTATATGTATATTCACCCAGTGAGGAAGTTCGTACACGGATTCCAAGAAGTACCACAACGCTATGCGTGACCCCTCCGTGACCCGCGCACAAATAATAATAGCATGACCGCACACTAGGCAAAATAACCAAACCTCGCTTAAACTGACTACATGTAATTACATATTCTTCATTTTAGAGATTTTTTTCCGTGACATACCTTTACAAATGTTGGCTTAACAATACCTTTACAAGAATTAGTACAATATAGTTGTAATATTATGCTAAATCAGTTAAACTCTTTCATTGACCGATATATAGTCTGCTGGAGGGACGCATTCGTTTTTCAGTCGTAGAATCCAAATTATAGGGCTGCTCGAACTGATTTGTTTTGTTTGTGTTTCATTCATCCCCATCCTTCAACTGGAAACTGTTCAGACGTTTTGTAAACGAGGGACTGTCCCTTTAAAGGGATCTTGTAATGTTGTTGACATGTGCACAAAGTGATGAGTGGTTGATACAATGTATATTGTTGTTATCTGGTATGTCCAACTCATTGCACTCACTTTGTACATGGTTTCCGCTGTCCAGTGGATAATTTTACATCTGAACACTTCAATCGTAAATATATTTTTAACGAAGGGAAATTTGAAAAACAGAAACCTGTCCCATGTGTTTTCTTGTTAATACAAATACTGTACAACAAGGTATTCATGGTATTAGGGAACCGCTAGAATTGCAATTAGATTTTGAGGATTTGGACAATGTTACTAAGTCCCTTTAAAGTATTAAGAGTAACATAACGTACTTTCAACAGGTGGACTACGAAATTAAGGAATTGTTGGGCTCGGCCGATAGTTTAATTGTTAACAAAATTATATTTGCTTAATATAATTATACCATAATGATGAAAATATAGCTTTGTTGCTGTATTAGTCTGTATTACAAGCACATTTAAAGTATTGTTGTGTAGTGTTGGACAACACTTGTACAACCTAAAATAGATCCATGAGAACTTTTATTGTTATTGTTTAGTATGCAAGTTTAGTAATGATTTTCTACGGACCAACTTTAAGCATCATTACATTTTAATAAGCTTCATACACGTACAACAAAACAAAAAGCTAACATTATGTATCAATTTGCTAAAGAATGAATGTGCTTGAACGAACTATTTGTTAGGCTTGAATCGCATTATCAAACACGATCCGGTGAATGTATCAGGGTGCCAAATTATGGAATTCTGTAGTAAATTACATATCCTCTTAGAATTGATTTTTTGTCTTTAAAAAGGGTTTGAATAGATTAATTGCATAAATCAAGCTCCCTGTAAAAATGTATTGCTAAATATGATACGACCTTTTGTGTTTGTTTGTTCGTGGGCTTTCCTGTATTGCCTTTCACCCCGTTTGTATTTGTCAAGGTAGATATTGTGTTGTGTATGTTTTATTGTAAGGACCCCTTTGAAAACCACCCTGTGACTGATAAGGAAATTGAGAGATCAACATAATTATCAGTAATAATCATCTTTTGGGTTTTTTGTTTTACTTTGAAAAAGACTGCAAATCTCGGTTTTGCCGTGCGCTCCGCGCGTAAATGGTTTCTCATCTGGAATTCAGTTGGTGACATTTAAAAGATCAAAGTGTGTTAACTACAGTGACTACATTGTATAATTCTTCGTAAATTCAAAAATGGCCGTCATCAGTTATTCCACGTAATTCAGCAGCCCTAAACATTCAGCTATATCACGAGGGCTTATTTGTACTTGCTGTTAGATTATTGGAATGACTAAATTGCATATGACGTGCGCTAATATTAAATGGATAGTTCAGTTTTGGTATAGAGGGCTCTGCACGAAAACATTTGTTGATGAGGAAATTAATACTGCGTATCGAATTTGGAAGAGCATACAAGTGTAAAGACATAATACCCTTCGTTTCATCAAAATCTGTTCAGAGACCGCTGAAATATCCATGAATAAATATCCATGACAATTTGTATTGTGAGGCCCATAATAATTCAAAAAGTTTGAACCATCCGTTGATAAAGAACATTTGTAAAAGATGATTTTAAATAGTTGTTGATGATCTCTCTTTTTCATTATCATTTCGACAAAGCATCACATACACAATTCTCTTATAAATTGTTGAAACCAATGAGTTTTAAAAGGTGCCCTATTGTGATGAGTTTTAACGGCTCTTTGTGAAGGATATTATGTTCTAGTACGTATTCGTTTTTAATTGTTGTATATCTTTCGAGTATGGTGGAATTATAACTATTATTTTGTAATGTAAAGATGAAGGTTATGGTTACTAAAATTTAGTTTGACCAAAACTGTACTCTCTATATCAAAACTCAACTCAACTCAACTATAGTGCACACCATATTACTTAGTATCCCATGCAGTGTATTATAATGATTGCGGTATCAAACAATCTGAACTTGCTGGTATGATTCAATTATTATGACTGTCAACCCACAAGCATGACAAAGAGTACTGTGCATTTGTACGTACATTGACCTGAATGTGTAATGTGGTACAATACGTTGACTCCTCCCACGTCCCCGCCGATGCTTACCAGTTGGTTGTGGGCTTCACTGATAAAGCTGGTATGAAGTACGTTTGTTCTATACATTATCTTTGAAAATAATAACGTGGAGTGATGGCTGCGTGGATAAGACCAGTCAGACTGATCACCTTTCCAGTCATTCTTCTCGCTATTTCATGTTATATTCCACATACTAAGAATCTTGCTCTACGATTGGTCAAAAGTTAATCACGTGATGAAGCATAGTTTCGCCCATCATTGATGGGAGAAGAAAACTTCGTTACACTCTGTAGATATCTTTGGTGAAAGTGTGTTGCACTCACTAGATAAAAAGTACTATCTAGTGAGTGCAACGCACTTTCACTGCGGTCGCATTGACTTGACTATGGAGCTCGTGTGTGGCTAGTCAAATTCCGTACCCAAATGATGTGGCGGGGTTCTCTATGCGCGCGAATTACAAATTTAATTGTGCATACACGTACGTAGCAAACTGTTCAAGCTCATACGCTATGCATGCACTGTGTATGCATACGTATCGTACATATTAGTATAACAGTACACGGTTAGGTTTGCTGCGTTGTTATTGTTTATTTCTTGTTCTGTTGTTCGACGTAAGATTTGAGTTCTAACGGAGCTTAAATGGAACTTTTTTTGCTTGAGAGTGAAAGTAAAGTGTTCCAAGATTATTGCGAATGCTGGAAACAACATACATGGAAATTGGAATAACATTGATGTTGGTAAGTAGATCAAACCTAGTCCTAGTACTAGTAGTAACAGCTGTAATTAAGACTTGCGTTAGACTAGGCCTGCTTATAGACTAGATCTACCGTTCGATGTGGAATATAAAGCAAATAATCACCTTTTGGTTTCAGGCGATGGCAAACTATCACTTCCTCGGCGATCTGAATGTATACGCTATCTTTCCTCAGCTTCGCTTCGGAAAGATAGCTACATCCAGATCGCCTTGGAAGTGATAGAATGTCCCATCACCTTCACCAACGGTAATTATTTAATGTTGTATTTTGTCTAATGTTGTATTTTGTCGCAGAAAGTAGACATGACGTCGTGAAATTATTAAGTGGTGATGGCTATAGTGGCGCTTCGTACGGTAGAGAGCAAGAGCCACATCAGAACACAACGTTCCAAAACAAATCTGTGGTAACAAATACCGACATCAACGAACATACTACCTCGCAAGTATTAGAGTTGACTAACACTGGTGTAAATGATTCGAAAGGCTATTATGATAACCGAACCCGTGTCCATGAAGTTACAGAAAGCACCCACGCTGGTGTCTCAATACGTTCACACGATCCTAGGACAGGAGTACATGACGCCTTAATCAATGATGTCTATGCGAAATGCAACTGGATGAAACAATCCGGATGGAGAACAGGTTATCGCAAACACGATTATAGATATCTGATCAATCCAACCCGTGCATGAAATTTTACTAAAAACTACCGAAGCCGGGGGAAATATGACAATTCTTATATTGATATCGTCTGGATTAGCCAACGTCGATCGCCGCGACGCTCTGCGCGAGACGTGGATAAGATGGAGCATCGAACACCAATTACCTGTCAGGATTATGTTTCTTCTAGGAGCCAGCGGGGATCCCGTCGTGATGACAAAGGTCCGGGCGGAGACTGATAAACATGGCGACATCGTGCAAGAGGATTTTATCGATGATTATCACAACATGACGCTCAAGACCATCATGGCCTTCAAGTGGGCGGCCACCTTCTGCGGCGACGTAGTCGACTTCGTGATGAAGATGGACGATGACTGCGTGCTCCACGTCCATAATCTTGTCCGAGACCTCGCTGCCGCACCTACCGCGTTCCACAGCTCCTACCTAGCGAGTTCCCCATGTACACATTTTGTTCCCTTCCAAAACCCAGGGAGTGTGTACTGCGTTCCAAAAGATATCTACCCATCACAAGTCTACCATACATTCCCACAAGGCGCGGGATATGTCATTTCGATCGACATGGCGGGAAAACTCTACCGTGCATCGCAAGAAACCCTCCACTTCCCTTTCGATGACGTCTTCGTGGGTATGCTTTTGAGTGTCATTGGCGTTAAGATGCGCGAGCGGAGCTCATTCTTTTTGTCCGCACACTACAAGTATAAACATGACAGAGGCAGATACATTCGGAATGAGAACTCTTTATTAGCTTTGCAGAAAGGGTATCTAACTTGGGATGTATCACCAGAAACAGTAAAGTACGTATGGCAAGCCATATTAGACAATAAATGGCCCGAATACGATCATCCAAATAAAGACAACTGCGACAAAAAGTGTGTCGAAAATGCTGAATACCTTCCATAACAAATACATGTGTAAGTTACATAGAGTTATTCCTTCTTTACTTGTGTAATATGTTCAGAATGTTATACAATATGAACATTACAATTTTAGAAATGTCAGTGAATGTCAATACATTGTCTAGTTTATTGAAGGTTTGAAATATGTATAATATCACATGGCGTATGTACTCTGTAGGCTTTCAGGCTGTTAATTATAACACAACATGTGGCAAGATCTTTTATTTCACATTAGTATTTTGTACACAGTGGTTAGTGTAAAATACTGTACCTTAAACCTTGAAGGGGAAGTTCAGTTTTGGTATAGAGGGCACTGCACAAATTGTTTACGTGAGCTAATGACAAATTGAGTGTCAAATTAGAAAGAGCATTCAATTGTAATGACAGAATAAATTTTGTTTGATCAAAATCGTTTCAGAAACGGCTGAAATATCAATAAATATATCGGAAAACAAATCTTGGGTCCATATATATTCGATGATTTAAACAATAAAAATGCTTACACTTTAAGAAATACAATTCAATAAAGGTTTTTAAATAGATGTTGATGATTTCTCTATTGAATAATTATTTGAAAAACAAAACACATGCATATTTTGTATGAAAAATGGTTGAAAGCAATGTTTTTTAGAGGGCGCCCTCTTGTGTTTTAATGGCTCTTGGAAAATAGTAGGCTTCTTACTTAGTCGTTTGTAAATTTCTATACCTTTTGAGCATGCTGTAGTTATAACTATCAGTTTGTAATGTTAGTATGCAGGTTTTGGTTACTAAAGCTCAGCCTTACCAAAAACTGTACTACACCTTTAATATTATAGCCTGGGAACAAAGGGGGCGAGCTGTTTGCAAATAATATGTACCTCGAAATGATAGTTTGCTCTAAATGTATCTAAGAAAACATTATTTGTATGACATATAATATGTGCAGACTGCTCACACCAAGGTACTAATCAGTGAATTAACTGAAAATTATATATCCAGCACGGAAATTATACATTTTAAAGGTAAAGTGGCATGTTGTGAGAGAGGGTTTCGAAAATACTAAATTAGCTTCCTTCATAATTTTGACAGGACATTTTATTATCCCCAAAGTAATATTTGAGACTTAAATCGTATATCAATTATCATTGTCATATTTTTGCGAATTATATGTGACATTTCCAAAGAAAATAACAATATTTACTCAGTAGAAAATTGAAAATCAGTATCTAAATTGCCCGTTTTCAGATCCTACTGACGATTGAGTATAAAAACTCGGATAGTATTGAATACGATCGATGTTGTCGAATATGCTGATGTGTCAGTAGTGACGTAAGCCGCTTTCGTTAGTACACGCTCAGATGCGCTCACTTGATGTTTCGCAAGGAACCGTTGGAAAAGATGGCAGCCCTCTAACCAGTGCTCAGTCAAAGCAGTTGATAGTAGTTTCAAAAACATTGATTATCTCCATTATACGTAATACCTAAGAGGAAAGAATCGACTAGAGGTGACAGGAATGAAGTACTTATCAGTAACAACACTAGGACATTCCGGCGCTTCCTTCTCCTTTATCATTTTTGTAATAATTGCAAACAATATTAAGACATGTTAACAACTTTGGAATAAAAAAAACGCTCGAAAGCACACAAATTAATGTTGGTAATGTATTAATTTATGTTAAACCTTAACAAAATAACAATACAAATTCTGCATATGTATAACATTTAAAGGGATAGTTGAGTTCTGGTAAGGAGAGTACAGTTTTAGTGAAACTGAATTTTAGTAACCAAAACCTGCATCATTACATTACAAACTAATTATATTCAATTTCACATTGGGTCGTTCAAAATAACAAAGTTTTTATTCAAATTCGCCTATCATTACAAACATATGGTATACATGGTATATGCACATGTTTCTCATCTAAATTAAACAAATGAGTTATACAGGGTGGCCCAGAAATAACGGAACGGGGTGCTTGCTATAATGAAGACACATGATGCCCGCCATAGCAACTAGTAACGTTCAATGCGTGCGCCATCGTTAGTACTCCTTCTTCAATCTCTATACACAGCTCAGACACAGTTGAACGCACACTCACAATGGCGCACGGTTGATCGTTACTCGATGCAGTATGGCGGGCATCATGAATCTTTAGTATGGCAAGTACCCCGTTCCGTTATTTCTGGGCCACCCTGTATAGCATATAATTATTGTCATTATTTTTCAATATCCGATGAATTGTTTAAAAAAAACTCCTTGCATACCAAATAAGGGACATGGGCTTCAACAGGCGGGAGACAGGGGGATCATGCCCCCCGCCCCCCACATTTGAAAATGGAGGGTAATGCCCCTCTCCCACCATTTTCAAAAGTGAATACAATAAATGTATGTTTGATTCCATACTTTGTTCTGAAATGTATGTCTTATGTATGCACCAAATCTTACAAATACAAGCCCAAAAGTACAAAAGCTCCCTACAGTGGGTGATGTACTTCCCCGGCCGTATCAAACTCATTAATGATTGTGTTGTGTGATTGTGATCGTGATCGTGATAGTGATTGAGATTGTGACTGAGATGGTAATTGTGACTGTGATCATGATCGTAATTAGTGGCGTAGACAGGTTCTTACACCTGGGGGGGGGGGGGGGGGGTGATTTGCCGTTTACCGGACCAAGACCAATTTGTTCGCGGCCGAGACCACCTGCCGAAATATTTCGAGACCAAGACAATTGCTTGAAAGTCCTCTCAGTGGGAGGGGGGGGGGGGGGGGGGTTAGATGTTAAAATGGTTGTGACCAGGCGGGCCGGAAGCAGTTTTGGATTTGGGGGGAGGCAAAACCTATGGGGGCTCACGATTTTGTTTGTGTAGGGGCTTATGCCCAACCACACTCACAGTGGTGCCAACTGAAACGAAGAAGCGAAGCGACCAATCCCGAGGGAGCGAAGTGGCTGAGCGGGTGGGAGGGTGTGGGAGGGGGGTGTCCCCCCTCCCACTGTAGGGAGCTTTTGCATTTTTGGACTTGAAATTGTGCAATCTGGTGCTTGGTTAGATAGGAAATTCGGGCTTACATTGACTGTATCTGGGATAGCGTGTTATGATTTGATCGACCAGAAATATATATTTTCACGAAGAAAGCAAATAATTGACACACTAATGAATATGCACCCCAACACAGGGAGCGAAGTGACTGAGCGGGGGAGGGGCGGGAGGGTGTGGGAGGGGGGTGTCCCCCTCCCACGGTAAGGAGCTTTTGTATTTTTGGACTTGAAATTGTGCAATCTGGTGCTTGGTTAGATAGGAAATTCGGGCTTAACATTGACTGTATCTGGGAAAGGTTGTTATGATTTGATCGACCATAAATTTGTAATATATTTCCACGAAGAAAACAAATTATTGACACACTAATGAATATGCACCCCAACACAAACACATTATTGTATTTATATTTTGCGTCATACACAGTTTCAACATCACTATATGCCATATTATGTATGATCCAACAACTTAGCCAAGAATGAGTCCCGAGGGGCGAAGCTACCGAGGGCTGGGGGCAGAGCCAAATAGGGAGGGTTTGGGAGGGTGCACGTCACAATAGCTGCCAGAGCTCTGCCAGCCTACACTGGAACTATATGGCCCGGTATACAGAAAAAAAATCACCCCAGACCATACGCAAGTTACACAACAAACTGAGATAATCTGTTCGCGCGCGAAGCGCGCAGCAGAAATTGAAAGTGGATGTATAAATTACTTTTTTAACCTTAGAATTAACAAGTCTTAGCTCATACAACTAATGTTTTCTTTCCCGCTCGTATACAGATACACACACAAAACAAATATATCCTTCCCTAAAACCTGGGGGGGATGATTGTACATGTCATCCCCCCCCCCCCACCTTGTGAGGTGGGGGGGGGGGGATACATCCCCCTCATCCCCCCCCCCCCGTTGTCTACGCCCCTGATCGTAATTGTGATCGTGATTATGATTGCAATTCAGATTTTTTTGGGAATAGTGTGATTGCGATTCAGATTGTGATTGTGATTCAGATTGTGATTATGATTGTGATTGAGCTTACATCCTGATACTCATAGTTTTCCCTAACATGTTAAATAAAGACTACATATAATTTACACAAATATAAATGGCCTAAACGAGATCATGACCACCGAATAAATTATTTAAAAAACAACATGAAAATACAGCAATGCATAGAGTATTGACCTCCCCACCCCCCCCCCCCCCCCCTCCCCCGTGATGTCCCAGGATGGTACGCCACTCCAAAATATACAACTCTAAACACACACTTTGCATTACATGCACTTATAGGCCCACCAGGGCATATTCATGAAAAGACACTAGCTTAGTTCCATGCTAATTTTATATCGATGATGTGGCTAGGTATAGTCTTAACACATGATCGTTCAGTTGCTAAATAGTGTTGATTTAGTGAGGACAAGTAAAATGTTTGTTGCTCACTAAACCGTATAATTTGAAATGGAATTATCATGGAACTAAGCTAGCGGTGTTATATGATTATACTGGGTGAGATTAACATGATTAACGTGTTTATTTTGTCTGCAAAACTTGTGAAATTGTATGCAAAGGAACGAATTTGAATTCACGGAAGGCGTTATTACGTAATCGCGATTCGTCTCGCTTTAAATTGAATACAAATTTTACGAAAAAGAAACACGTTTTAATTCGAATGAAAACAACATGTTTTTGAACGACAGTTTTATGAATTCAAATGCTAAAAAACGAATTTGAACGATAAATCACAGCTGCGGTGACAGAATCGGCGAAATTGAATGAACATAAAATTAATTCGTTTGGCTTACTTACGAAATTGACCGAGAAATCCTATATTTATGGACAAATATGAATGGGCATGAAATAATTATTTCCTTTTCATTAGCCCAATAGGGCTATATTATGGATGCTCAACAGAAGCAATATCGTTTACCACTAACAAATCTAAGCAGAATAAATTTGGTCACGGCATTACTTTTCGGGTAACACCGTGACGCTACCTCTTTGATCTTCATTGATATAATACAGTAGACATAATCAAATAATTTAAGATGCTTTTTTTTGTCAGGTATGCCCGGGCATTGCTCATGATTAGATTACATAAATATGGTCAGTTGATAATGTTTCCATCACAAAGTTACCCGATTCATACATGTGAATGGGTTAAACGTCTGTCTGTATACATATGTGCAATATTCTGTACATGAGTGTTCTTTTTTTAGTTGCAATATGTCAAGAATCTTTGAATGCAATTTTTTTCAAAATGTGTACAAGTCATGTAAAGAGGTACGGATTATCTGATACATTTTTGGCCATTAGGTCAAAGGTCAAATGTCATGCAGCTAATTAATATGCGAACAATATATTATGTTCAAGATATTTTAATTATCCTTTAAGGATAACTTGATAATTAATGTATGCGTCTAGTAAAGTAGATGACCTGATTAGAGCATGTGGACATGGGGGTCAAAGGTCAGTGGTCTAAAATCTTGTAGTTTGTTTAGGTTCTCTCAATAAATGTTTGAGTTAATGTTATAAATAGTACTGTAGATTATCTGAAAATGTTTGGGGCACTGGTCAAAGGTCACTTGGATAATTACCAATTCAAACACGAACATTTACTGCCATAGAAATTACGTTACATGAATGTCCAAATCACTTTGGTGATATGCACTGTGCAGACAGACAAATTAAACATTTGTATGTTTTTTTTAGAAATAGGGTAAATGGTCATATGTCAAAGGTCTCATATTTCGTTGTTAAATCTAAATGAATAGTTGAGTTTTGGCAAAGATAGTGCAGTTTTGGTCAAACTTAATTGTAGTAACCAAAACCTGCACCATTACAACACAAACTAACAGTTATAACTCCACCAAAGGTATGCAAAACTTGAATGACTATGTGAAAAGCATATTTTCATTAAACAAAAAAGCCGTTCAAACTCAAGAGGGTGCTTTCTTAAAATGCATTGGTTTTAACCATTTAAAACAAAATATTGCGCGTGTGATGTTTTGTTAAAATATTAATAGGAAATAGAGATAATTAGCAACTATTTCAAAACCTCTTTTGTTAACTTTTGACTTTTTACGGTTGGTTCAAAATTATCTAAAACTTGTGGGGCCCCACAATTATTACAAATGGTTATGTTTACGGATATGTTAGCCATTTATAAACCGATGTTGTTCAAATAAAGTTTATTCTGTCATTAAAATTGTATGCTCGTTAGTAGTAGTAACAGTACTGAGATCACGGACGCTCCTATGTTTTTGTACACGAATTTGTGATTTAGAAAGTTAGTATGGACTTTTGTGCACGTTCCTATTGTTGTAACACGTGTGTCTATGGGGAATTTTGATTGCGAAAGTCTTTTGTACATCCCCAATGGGATAGGTGTGTAATAGAATGTGGGACTCTTAAATAGATCAAGTTGTTTGTTTTCATTTAAGTATGTGGACTTTGGTCTTAGGAATTCTAACTCTAGTAATATTAACAGACATCTTGTGAGAAGAGTAATTGTGCATTGTGTGTAAGGTGATCAGTGCATCCTAATATACAGTGAAATACATGTATAATTGAGGTAGTCTCATTTAAAAAGTGCTGATGGTATAAAGACATGTATTATTGTTTCTGAAAATAATTATTAATATAAGATGATTAAGTTTGAAGTCAGAGAAACAGACTATTGGCAATATAAAAGAATGACACTGAAGGTTAAATAAGCACAATAATGAGACTGGAAACATGTTTATTGATTTGGGTATAAGTTCATTTACATATACCCTGGCTTAAATACACATTGGTCATGTAATTATAGTGACACAATTATAATGTGAATTTAAAGATTAGGATCACATACATATCAATAAGATAAATAAGAAATGAAACACACGATGCACATGAAGTTACGTGTTGAAAGTAAGATTTATTTACTAATTGTATGTTCACTTGTGTTTGTTTGTTTACACAGTTTTAATTAAAACTATGATCAACCAAGAGCAAGGCTGAATAAAGATGATATCATGAAATCCAATTCTGATCAGGGTCTCATTTAGTCATATGAGCGCCCTATATTGCTCAAACATGTTTTAGGGCATAACATAATGTATTATCTACTTCGGAATTTAGTCCTTGAAACCATCAAATATTAAAACCAAAAAACATACTTTTTGTTTTGTTTCGTATGACATATATGCACATTTATAAATTCAAGTATAGGTTTCTCAGCCAGGTCAGAGCAGCATCTGTTGTCTGATCAATCCCCTCAAAACTATCAGGGAAACATCGGAGAGGGAAGTCGTTTACCACATGCTTCACTGTCTGGTCTGGGTTCCCGCAGTCACATGCAGGGCTGTCTTTCATTTTCCATCGATGGAGATGATGGGCTGACCTTGCATGGAGTGTTCTTATCCTGTTCAGAGTCACCCATTGCTTTCTGGGGAGGTTGAACCCTGCTGACGTAGGGTCATGTACAAGGTCATGGTTAGGGAAGTCGGACTCTGCCCATGTTTTGCGCCATTCTCCTTTCAGGTCAAACTCTTCTAGAGACTTTGCAGAAGTCCAAAAGGGTGTCCGTGATTTGAGGCGCATTTTGGGTAGGTTTCCTAGGTCTTCGTGGATAGGTAGGTCTGGGTTGGTGGAGGTGCGGTGTAGTTCCTTGCGCATTATCTCCTGTCTGCGTACACCAGGGGGAGCGATGTGGGAGAGAGCAGGTAGCCATTGAAGAGGTGTTGACTTAAGGGTGCCAGTAATTATTCTCATAGCCGAGTTCAAGATTACATCTACCTTCTTGGTATGGCAGCTCTCTGTCCACACTGGTGAGCAGTACTCTGCAACAGAGTAGACTAGAGCTATGCAGGCTGTTCGGAGGGTTTGTGTGCCTGAACCCCAGCTATTTCCTGCAAGCTTCCGGATAATGTTGACTCTGGTCTTCAGTTTTCCAGAAACCCTCCTGAGATGTTCGCGATAGGTGAGGCTGCGGTCCAGGGTAACTCCAATGTATTTGGGGAACTCTTCATGCTTAACTGTTTTGCCACAGAAGGTGACATTCAGTTCTGTTCTCGCTTGTCGGTTACTGAGGTGGAAGGCAGTGGTTGTAGTCTTATTGGGATTGGGACGAAGGCGCCAGTAGGTGAAGTAGTCCTCCATCTTCTTCATGTCTTCGGTGAGGGTTCGTTGAAATCGGTGGATTGGGTAGCTAGTGCAAGGTCATCAGCATACGCAAATTTCCTGGACGTGGTCTCCGGCATGTCACTTACATTGATGTTAAATAGCATCGGGGCCAAGACAGATCCTTGAGGGAGACCGTCGTTGAGGGTTCTAGCCGAGCTTGTTTGTCCTCCAAGTGAAACTCTGAATCTTCTGTTGCTGAGTATGGAAGCAAGGATGCGCATGGTTGTCTGACACTTGAAGATGCGGGACGCTTTGAGTAGCAGGCCATGTCTCCATACAGTGTCGTAGGCTGATGAGAGGTCAATCAGTGCCACGCCCGTTTTGAGGGCGCGCTGATATCCTGCTTCGATGTAGGTAGTGAGGGCTAGGACTTAGTCGGAACAGCTCCTTTTCGGTCTGAAGCCTGCTTGCTCCTTTGGTAGCACAGGTTCTACCAATGGGCTAAGCCTGACTAGAAGGAGGCGCTCGAACAGTTTGTAGGATGTGCACAGAAGAGAGATGGGACGGTAGCTTGCAGGGTCGTTCGAAGGTTTCCCTGGTTTGATGATCGCAATCACCTTAGCCTCTTTCCAAGCCTTTGGGATAACTCCGGAAGAGTGGATGTATGTGAAGAATGAGGCCAGCCAGCCGCGGCCTTTTGGTCCAAGGTTCTTCAGGAATTCTGGGTAGATTCCATCAATTCCCGCAGCTTTCCCTGATTTTGTGGATGAGAGACCAATGTCGACATCTTCTCTAGTGTAAGGTCTTGCAAGTGGGGAAGTCTTAGCTGATGTTGAGTAGGACTTGGAAAGGTTCTTCTTGACTTCTTTACGTGATGCCTTTGTAGAAGGTACCTTGGAATTGAGGAGCAGGCGTGAAGCAACATCATTTGCTGTTACTTTAGGAGGTTGATGTTGAACCGGGGTTGCTGCTCCAAGATGTCGAAGAAGGTTCCAGGCCTTCCGGCTCGAGTGTGTAAAGTTTAGATCTTCTACCGTCTCTTGCCAGCGCTTTTGTCTAGCTGTGTCAAGGGAATCCAAGAGTTCTGTTGCAATGTCTGGATCACCAGTGGATTCATACTGCTTGAGGAGCTCTTCTGATTCTGGCAGCCAGCAAGGTGTGAAGACTTTACGAAAGCCACGAGGGATGTGTTTCTTGGCAGTGTCCTTGAGGATATTGCAGAAGGATGTGTAGCTTTTGGGGACTGGTTCAAGATTGGTGATTTGCTCCTCCACGTCATCTGTAAAGGCTTTCCAGTCAGCTTTCCTAAAGTTCCATCGTGGTTGGGGCTTTGATTGGATAAGAGGTATCTCTACTCCAATATGGATTAAAGCTGGACGATGTTGGCTATGAGGGAAGAGAGGAAGTATCTTGCGAGATGCATGTAGTGGGCGGCCATTGCTGGTTTTGGACAGGAAGCAGAGATCCGGATTGTAATCCCTTCTCCATCTGCTTGAGTGGAAAGTTCCCGGTTGTTTGGCATCATGAAGGAGGTAACGGTCGCAGGCTGATGCCCACATATCCAGTTGCTCTCCATTCTCGTCATCTTTGGCATAGCCCCAGGATGAGTGATGACTGTTGAAATCTCCAGCATGGAATTCAGGGTGGGTATGGGTCTGAAGTGCAGTAGAGGGCCAGTTCGTTTTTGGTGGTTTATATATGTTTGTAATTGTTATATCTCCAACTTTCACGGTGTCCGTGAAGATGTTATTATTGGAGGATTCCTCAAGGACGCAGAAGTCTGTCAGATCATGTCTAAGGTAGGTAGCAACTCCATACTTGGCGTGGTGCAGGGCCGCAATGAGCTTGAAGCCGTTGACGCGGAGCTTAGATGTACACGTCTCATCACGGATATGGGTTTCTTGTAGAAGGATAATGTCGATGTCGAGATCCTTTGTTGATCTAGCGAGGTAGTCACTTTTTACGCGTGACATACCTTCCGCATTAATTTGGTATATGCGGAGAGATGTCCCTATTATGCGAGATGGTTGGCCTTGATAAGGGCCATTACGGGACGTTTTGCCCTGAGGAGGGCCATTCGTAGATTGACTTGGGGAAGTCATCGCTGATACACTAGGTTGTTGGTTGCGCATGTCTGGTTGATGGCTACACAAACTACACAAACTACACAAACTAATTTTGTGTGAGATAATACAAAACTGAGTATCAAATTTGAACGCGAGTGGTAAGAGTAGTAAGATCACGGACGCTCCTATGTATTTGTACACGAATTTGTGTTTTAGAAAGTTTAAGTATGGACTTTTGTTCATGTTCCATTGTTTTAACATGTGTGTCTATGGGGAATTGTGGTTGTGAAAGTGTAAGTATGACTTTTGTACATCTCCAATGGGATATGTGTGTGATAGAATGTGGGACTCTTACATAGATCAAGTTGATTGTTTTCATTTAAGTATGTTGACTTTGGTCTTAATACAGTTAAAGACTGTTTATTTATTAATTAGGGTTCTGTTAGTTGTTTGGATATCACTAATGTATGTATATTCATCAACATTATCAATATTATTGGTCATTAGACTTACATTACCAACATCAGCCATTACCATCAACGTCATCATCACGGATATAGTCATTATCAACACCATCATCATCACGGTCATACGCGTTATCATCGGTATTATTATCATTACCCGTCATTAGACTTACATCACCAGCAACAATCATTACCATCAACATCATCACACGTACCATCACCATAAGACTTACTATTTAAGTGTATAATTAATGTTTATGTTTGATACCTTGCATTATTACGTCATAATGGTCTATTAACGCCGAGAGAAAGACAGCTGAAACAGTTTTAAACGTTGTATCTCTTCTTTAATAATTTTTTTTCTTCTTCTTATTCAATATGATTATAATTGAGAAATGCATCAATTTGTATGAGTAAGAATAAGTAACTTACATAATTGTATAACTACATGTTATATAATGCTAATACATGTACTACAATATGTTAAGAAAGATTATTTAATCTAACGAGTAATCATTAAAATCATGCCTGTAAAGTGTCTAACTCCACGAAAATTACTTGGAGCTTCCTCGTTTCTCTTGTACCGTGTTGTTTAGCTTATGGTAAAAGAAGAATAAAGTAGGGGTTTTTTTTTCTTCAAATGTCTCTTTAGTATGAAGATAATTATCATTGAAATCTTTTATTTGAAAAACGTTGATCAACGCTTTTGATAAAAAGTACAATTGTCCTAGCTTAACACGTCCGGATGCAGCACGCGTGGGAAACATTCCGGAGATTGAACTTTGAGCCGAGCAGCACAAATTCCATGAATTCTGTACTACGTCTGTAAACATACACGGGTGCGAATATCTCAAACGGATGATTATTACTGCGACAAATGTATGGCAGACCATCAGTATTCGGTGATAAAATATGAACTCAATATTCGTTTTTTCACTAGGTAAACAGTGTTCGTTTTCTTTCAAACTTTCACAAATCTTTCAATTGTATTTTACGATGATATTGATATAGGATTGAAGTCTCAAATGTCATTTTGTGCAATATCTGACACTTTACAGGTATCACTTTAAGTATACTAAACACTATGTATAATTCAGAAATACAACAACTTGTATTAGGAAGAATATGTAACTTACTTAATTGTATAACTACACGTTATATGTTAATAAAGATTATTTAATGTAACGAGTAATCATTAAGTATACTAATACATAGTATGTATATAATTCAAATCATCATGATGTAACTGACTTAACTGTATAACTACAAGGCTTATACATAGATGGATATCCATTGCTGTATTACGTTGTTCCATCCTTCTAATGTTAATAACATGTATACAAGAACACTGTGTGACGTCACGGCCAAGTCAGGACCTGCATTCCTCACGAAAAATAACGTCAGCATAAACAATACATATTTGATAAGTGACGCCACGGACACGTCAGAACCTGCATTGTCACTTACATTGAATTATTATGTCGCAATGCAAATATTTTTTGCAATCATGAAATAATGACTCACGATAATTTAATCAGCACTGCTAGATTCAAAGGTGAATATATTTAATACTTCACTTTATATATCAATAAAGTATTAAATATGCATAAATGCATGTGTTATCATTATAGACACGTAATCATAGAATATTAACACCGAGAGGAAGACAACTGAAACGATTTTATCTGACATTGAGGCGGCGAACAAAGGAAATACTAAATAAAAGTAGATGGGGGTCGGAAACTATCAATAAAGCGGAAGCTGGCAGATGAGGAGAGATTGTTGAGCTACTGTCCCGGTGTTTGACGTGCGCGAGCGCGACAGATGACTCATCGACCTGATAGAACGAGCAGCTATTATTAGTTAATGTTATGGTTGGTTTCTTACCATTCTATGTGATATTTCAAATATCATAATTATAGTAAGTGATTTAATATGTACATTTCATTAATTTGTTCTAAGGGGAAATTCTCACACGGATGTTACGTTATTTGGTCTGAATAATAGTTTATTAAACAAGTGCGTTTCTTCATAAAATACGATGGGAAGGATATTCCTCTCGTTAGAAAGTAGTAGAAAGAGAATACAATTAAACACGTTTGTATATTATTATGCGTTTAGCATTCGTTCATTAAAACATCTGATGTGTATGAATTTTGTACATCTCCAATGGGATATGTATGTGATAGAATGTGGGACTCTTACATATATCAAGTTGTTTGTTTTCATTTAAGTATGTTGACTTTCGTCTTAATACAGTTAAAGACTGTTTATTTATTAATTAGGATTTTGTTAGTTGTTTGGATATCACTAATGTATGTATATTCATCAACATTATCAACATTATTGATCAGTAGACTTACATTACCATCAACATCATCATCACGGTTTTAGGATCACTCTGGTGAAGGCTTTACCAGGGTCCATGCCTTTGTCTAATTTCTCTTCTATCTCTGCCACAACTTCCTCATACGTAATATCATCTTTCAGATGAAAATAACTGAACAGGAAGTTCTTGTAAATGTCGAAAAATGATCTCTGGACTGCCGACATGGTCTTTTCATTTGCATTTTCCTTCGCACCCTCCTTGCTCCTGCCGGCGTCTATGTACTTTTCGTATTTCTCTGCCCAGGTAGCATCCGTTGTTCCTCTGGCCTCGTTCAACCACTCTTGGAAAACAGTATTGTCTTCTAAATCAGAACTGTATTTATCCTCATCTTCCTCAATTTGTGACTCGGAGTCATCCTCTGCAGCATGGTCAGTATCATCATCCAACGGTTCGTTCTCAGTTTCCTCTTCTTCAGAATGGTCACTGTCATCACCTGATGGGTCGGTCTCAGATCCTTCCTCTTGAGATTGGTCACTATCATCCGATGGTTCGGTCTCAGTTTCTTCCTCTTCAGATATTAAGTGAACCCTTCTACGCTTTTTGTTCGGTGCTTCATCATGGTTGGTGCGAGGCATTTTATATTTGCCACCATGATGACTGACTGTATCATCCATCGTAGAGTCGTTTTCTGCATGAACTATTCCCTCGTGTCTTTTCAAGTTGTACCTTCGCGTGAAGGTTCTGTGACACAGGGGACATGTATGTTTACAGGTTATAATATTACTAGAGTTAGAATTGGCTTGCTCTAAATAAACACGCATACTCGATAAATACCAATTAATGCAATGTAGACACTTCATTAACCCCTTCTTTAAGAGATAAACATTACAAATGGTATTGTTTCATATTAATGTTTTACATACATAAAGTATGATAAACACTATTGTTTACCTCACTTGAGTCGCTGTGTTATGAGAATTGCTCGCCATAGGGTTTGTAGAGCGACTCGTGACTAATACAATACGAACCTCATTATTTTATACATTACATGTTTGCTAATAAAGTCATATTAATAGTCCTACTTACATTACTGTTGTGGCGTGGATTAAGTATATGCCATCATCTTGACGATCATATTGACAGTCAATTTGGCTCAGTTTAGACTTTCCTAACAAAAAAAGCATTTCAATTCTTATTCCATGCCGAGACTAGCGGTATTCCTTTTTTCGTCTTGTTTAGCTTTACATTTTCTGACAAATAGTTACTCAACAACTGTGGTGTCTTTAAACTTTCCAACAAATTATTACGTGACAAATATGGTGTCTTTCAATCCTCAAACGAACATTATAGTTAATTCTTTCGCTAAGCGACACATTTATCATAATTTATGATGTATTATACTGTTCATTAATTTTGTTTTAATGGTTAGAGTGACTTACAAACTTGAAAACTCCTCAAAATCCAATTGGAATTTTAGAGTTCCGTCATACCTTGTATTATTCGTATTAACAATTAAACCATGGGAAAGGTTTCGGTTTTTATTCCATTCCGTTCAAATGATATTTAGGATTGAAGTGTTTGGGTATGAAATTATCCACTGGACCTTTTAAGCCGCGTACACAGAAAGTTCAATGAGTAAGTGAAAATCACTTTGCATTTTCGCTTATTTCTCGTTCAAATAGAATCTAATTCAATCAACATATTTTCTCCACAATACTTTCTGGACATATCAGATCGTACCAATACACATTTTATTAACCAAGCATCACTTTCAGCACTTGTCAACGAATTTACTAGACCCATTTAAAGGTGATTGTCTGAAATGTGTTGTATTTAGGATAAGAGGTAAGGAAATGAGAATGATTGTTATGATTGGACCGCTGGAGAGAAAATCCTGATGCAAGGTTTACATCTGAGTGGAATGTGCAGAATGACAGTGGTGCGATAACATTCCACATTGGTCTCAGTGTTACAGCATAGATGTGTATGTTACAGGTCATTATTGAATGATAGTTGAAAAATCCGATTCTATTCTTCAAATAATAGCATTATTTGTTATGTTTTATTTATAGCCAATCAAATGTTTACATAATCGGATATCATGCCTCAACATTTTAATTTCAAAAAGGCACTAAATCCATGTTTATTTCCAAAAGGCACTTGTTACAACTCATGTCTACCATAATGCTATTTTGAAAACATTGCAGTGATCAATCAGGTTATTTGATCACCCTCCTAGATTTAGCCATAACATGGCATAGGCCGGGTGAATGCACAACTGTTTTGCCCCGTCTTGTGTGTTTCTTAGTCTGGCATGTTGGTTCTCTTGTTGTTTTCACTAGGTAACCGCTCTTATATTTTATGTTGGAGAAGAACTTCTTTTCATGAAATTGTTGCTATTTGGTTTAACAGTTTGTGGGCAAATTTAATTCATTCCTATGCAATTGTTATACTGTTGTTATTCAGGTGAGAGTGATCTTATTTAGTGGAATTAGAATTTGGAGTTATGCTAATTTATATATATTTTTTTTTCCTTGTGAGGGGGGTGGACAATTATTAGGTTTTGGGATGGTTAATAGATCACTTGAAGTCGTGAGGGAAGGTCGTATAGCCATCATGGTCCTGATAATCCTGATAATTTAGCAGTGTGCATAGAGTCTGCATGGCAGTAAGCAGCAGGCGGGTGTGGTAATATTTGGCAGCCATATGAAATTCGGCGCGGCCATATGGATTCAACACTGTCGCCAGCCGTACATGCCGGGACGCGAATTTTTTTTTCCTACGAACTTTTTGTCTCTGGCGCATGCGCACATGATTCCTACGAACTGTTTGTCGGATATCAGACTTTAGTGAAAACTCTGCATGATACATTCACTAAATGAACCGCTACTCACCATGTTTTATGGCAAAAGAAAAAAAGAGTCAGAGGGGATTCGAACCCATGATACCAAGGTTTGAAATCCACAGCGTGACCAATAGTCCACGGAAACCGCTGATGGTCAGGATGGTCTCAATGTAATTATAACCCTCAAACTCAATCCTAGTTATGAATATTCATGAGTAGCCCACGTCGCTGCTTATGAATAATTAATTAGGACATAAAAGTTCATTCACAAACTATGGCGGTTCTCTCAGGGTTCACAAAGTTCACCGCTGGTTCTCTTTGGATGCACATCGGGTTGATCTCCGTTAGGCCTGCCAACCAACAGGGACCGACAGTGCTCATAGACTACGCTCGTCCACACGCTTCTGACGATGTCGTCAGGCTCCACTGCACCGCAAGTTTAGCATAACGTAGCGAGAAGCGTTGAACTATAATTAATTATCCAATTGACAAACACGCTTGTTCATATAACCAATATAACTGTAGTTGTTTTATTTAATCGATACATTTACTCTCACAAATTTGAAACGTTAATATTGAAATTGATTCCCACTATTATGTTTAATGAAACAATGTAACTTCAATTGATTTGTGTTTGATAAATTATTACTTTGTATATTGTATTTAAATTTATACTCTCATGTTACCTTAACTTTGATCATGTGAATTTTTAGGAAATACAACTTTATTTCATGTCATTTAAGCTGAACGTGGAAAATGATTGGGGAGGTGCATAAAAGGCCGTGAGTATTGAACTTGGCCAGTAAATAGGTGATATCGTTACATGTGTGCAGGAATCATGCAACTTCAAACGAGAGCGAAATTGTAATTATACAATTATGATCTATACATAGTAATATGTAATATCCATTTGAAGTATCACACATGTTATTTGTTCACTTGTAGTTTAATAGTTACCTACTAACTAGCACGAAGTAGTCGTGTACGTATGGTGGTAGAGGAGTGGTCGAATTGTTAGAGGTCATATGTCACAAAGAAACTAGACTATTAAGGAGTGGCTCACTATTGTTTTATTTCCAGTTAGTATAATACAATAAATATTTGCCAGATATCAATCAAAAATGGTATATGGTTTCAATATTTAGATGACATGACCAAATATAATCTTTTGGAGCAATAAGGTCAAGTAAAAAGGCAATAGGTGGGCTTATTGTGTACAATTCAATGCAAACTTGTTGCAATAGTAACTTGTTGCATTAGTATGCTCTCTATCATTCAAATAATTGGCTACAAACTATGTTGGACATACCTACATGGTTATTTAAAAGTGGTTTATTAATTTTAGGTTATAAGTTCATAATTTACATTTTAAAGGGATCTAGTAATTTGGTTGAAAATGCAACCAGTGATGAGTTGTTAAAGGGCAAGGAAACCCAAGCAAAATGTTGCTTTAATAGTCTTGAGTAGATTAAGAAGAATAATCTCTGAAAGTTAGAGCATAATCGGGCAAGAAACAAAAAACTACGGCTCTCTGAAGATGTCCATTTATTCCTATGGGGAACTCAAATTGGCAACGCACTCTGATAAGTGTGTGGACAACTCCCCATATGTTTTGTACACAAATGTTCCCATTTTTACAGTTTTCTTCATAGTCACATTTTTCCATTCCCCCAACTCATGATATGTTATGTATCAAAGCATTCTACAAAACATATGTTGAACTCGAACGAAGGGTAAAGAGAAAATTGAACAAAACTTAAATTGTGTGTACAAAATGTATGGGGAGTTGTCCACAACTTTGCTAGAGTGCGTTGCCAATTTGAGTCACTCGAAGAAATACATGGCTCTTTTCAAAGAGCCACAGTTTTCTTATTTCTTGACCGATTGTGCTCAAATGTTCAGAGACTACTCATTATATTCAGTGTCTTATAGTGCATACAACAATTTGTCTGGATTTCATTGTCCTTTAATAAAAAAATGTGTTTTGTTGTAATCTGATGTGTCCACAAAGTAATGAGTGAACATTTCACGTTAATTTGATGTTACTGTGCAAAAATACTTAGTACGTGATATTCACTAACTCATTGTACTTACTTTATACACGGCTTGAATTATTCCGATAGATAGATTAACATCCGAACACTTCAATCACAAATATATCTTGAACGAAATGGAAATTCGAAAAACCCAAACCTGTCCCATACTTTCATAGCTAATATAACTACAACTAGGTATGGGAGAACCGCTATAGTTCCAAATAAGTTTGAGGATTTGTACAATATTACTCGATCACTTTAAAGCAATTTACCCTATTATCTCCTGGAAATTGATAACTGTAATATTCCCCTAACATATGAATGCACAAAAGTACCCTACCAAACATAATACATGTCGATTGATATATCATTGGAAAGCTTACAGTTAGGAGAATTCAAACACGACATATAAATTTAATTATAATGTTCATTTGTCTTTCTTGTAATTTATTCATTTGAATTAATTTGTAATATATTTATTCATGTTTCATTATTCCTAACTATGTGTTAAGATATAATTCGAATTGTCCGTAAACAATTTCATTTGAGAAAATATAAAATTGTATAGGCATTAGACGTAAAACACGCTAGTATCCTTCCCTGGACCCACAACTGCGAAATTTCCCCCCAAAATGTTCTGGTAACGTTTTCTGGCCCAGTTCAAAACACACGGCCATAAACCCCTCACAAGCATTTACACAATACAAGTTTTAATAATCCAATCATTGAAAGGCCTGTTCCTCTTTACACTGATGCCCCATTCGTAAAGTGTATGTAATGGAACATGCATGTATTGTACCTGAATATGGTGCAAAGTCCAGATTGAAACGTTGCAAAATGAATTGTTCAAGTGCGATCACCTCAACAGTACCATTTATACGACAGCCATTCTCCAAACAAAAAAGAGAATTTACCTTGACAATAACGTTGTATTTTTCAGCATTTCACTTTGGACCTGTTGACATGGCTCCATATTCACGTAAACTGCACATTACCCATAACACATTCATTGCAAATGAGGTACCAATGTAAAAGATATCAAATTCGAGTAGGATCGTTCAATAACACAATACATATAACGCTCACATGTGAATAGAGTTTTCTACCATTATAGCCTATTTGCATATTATGCAAATTAAACCATTTCCCCCCCTTCATTTTTGGGGACTTTTAGTACGTTGTTTAGAGGAATTTACAGAAATACATTTGTCTAAGGTTACCTCTCATATCTGCTAGATGGACTGGACTACATGCGGAAACTTCAGAATGTAAAAATAAAATGCCAGTGTTTTATACTGGACATGTTTGAGCCCCTCATATCTCCAGCTATCTAACCCCTTCTTACTCACTCACTACCATGCCCATTCGCTTTCGAACTCAGTTTTACAGCTGAATGCGCATGGACAAAAACTTTGTACTCATCACTGGCTGATGCTACGACAGGCATAGATGAATATTTTCAGAAATTGACACAAATTTAGCCTGACATGGTGTCACTACAGACAGCATATAACAAAGCCTACTCGACCCAAATTACTAAATCAAATTTCATTTAAAATGATTATCCAGTGAACCTAGTCTTGCCTTAGGAATGGTACCCTGTTGCACCACAAATCCCTGCAACAATTGTCGTCGGCGACAATTTGTGTTGCTCTTGCCGTCCCCTCAACAGGCGACAATTTGTGCAGGCAAAATGAAACCTCACACCACAAAATATCGTCAGTTACTGTCTTGACGCTACACAAGATAGTGACGTTTACAAAGATGATGATAACGATAGTAATAATAATCACTATTGGGGGACTCGAGGCCGGCCTTGGCGTCGACACTAATATTTCTGAGTCCTCATCCTCGGCCCTTCACCTAAGGACCAGTGAGAGTTGAGTAGCTGTTTCAAACTTGTTTACATCATGAACACTTTTGCTTCCTTTGTTGTGTGAGTGTGCATGTGTACTTGGTGGGTGTTGTGTGTGTGTGTTTGTGGGTGTGTGGCGTGTATGTGCGGTGTGTATGTGTGGTTGTGTGTCTGTGTATTATGTGTGTATTTTTGTGCGCGCTCTAGCAGCTGTATTTCTCAACATATGTCTTTGAAATGTTGTACATACACACCCCTCCACACACACACACGCAAATATCCCTCACACACACTTTCTTTTTTTTGTAGTGATTTTTTATTTCTCCAAATTATTAACATAACATTTACAATTGAATAACATTTTAAATAATACAAGTTTACATCTCAAGTGTACAAATGAAGTGTAATTCACACAAAATAACACAATGGAGATTTAACAACAAATTAAAAGAAGTAAGACACGCTACTTCTCTCTCATCCCCCCTTCCCCAACCCCTACACACTCACCCCCCCCCCCCCCCACCCTGCCCCGGAAATCTGCTCACATTCCTTAAAAAAAAACAATGCTTACAAATTACATATTTAAATCAATACTTTTTAAATACTCTTTTTTTTTACAAGCTCACGGCAGAAACATCGCGTATGAAGAGTTCATTCTTTCAATCTTATTCTAATTTTACCGTTTCCCATTTTTGTAAATGTAGTCCTAATTTCTCGATTTTAATTGCTATTCCCTTTTTCTGGGCTTTATAATCTAATAACAGTTTCTGTATTATATCAATATTTGGTAGAACACCCTCTTTTCCAAATACAAATAAGCTTGCCATGTCAATTTTACATTTAAACAAAATAAAAATAAATGCGAATATGTTTCCTTTTCCCGTCTACAGTACGAACACAAGTTGTCTTCAACAAATCCAAATCTAAATAAATTATCTTTAGTGTAAATTGCCCCATGGAGTAACTTAAATTGAAACTCTCTCTGTTTCCCAATCATTAATGTTATTCTTGGTCTAAAAAAACATTCATACATCTCTTTATCTATAAAATTGAAATCATTTTGTCCATCTCTTATCTGTAAATCATATGACTTTTGCAATTCTCTAATAAAATGATCATAATTTGTTCTTGATGGTACATCCTTAAAACTTAATTTGTTATCCAAAATATATAAATTAATATTATAATTTATTAAGTCTACTTCACGAAATTGTATCAAACCTAAATAAATTTTCCAATCCCTCGGAATCGTATGATTCCGCACGCACACCCACGCACACACATCCATCCCTCAAATACATCCTTCCACACTCACCCCTCCAAACACACCCCACACACGCATAAACACACACACATACATTTTATGTATGCACACACATACACAGACAAACACACAGACTCACCCACACACTCATCATTCCTTCACACACACCCACACCCCACATACTCACATACCGCATGTGCACACGCACACAAACCCCAAACAAAAACACACACCTCACACACTACACACAAACCTTTACATAATATTATATTTTGGTTTGTGTGCATGGATAAATTATGCGTTGGTATGTATTTGCGTTTGACTTGTCAAGTATGATCATTTAATCACAAATTTATGTCACTCATGGCTTTGAACAGGATCGTACGTGTGGCGAAGAATCCTGGTATCGGCCTCGAAAATGCTTAAAATTGTCGGTTCTGGCTTCGGAAATGTTCAACGGACAAAGGCCCCCCCCCCCCCCCCCCCGCCCCCCGCTTACAGGATTCTCAACCAATGGTCTTGGTCTCGACCTCGACAATTTTCTACAGACTCCCTTCCACCACCCCTCCCCCGCTTACAGAAATGTGGCTGACGAAATACCCCCCCCCCCCTTGACAAAATCCTGGGTACGCCACTGGCATGAGGTATAAAGAACCTTCGCAGTTCTAGTAGGCTTGTTAAGAGGTCCGTCACTGCATTTTTGGGGTACGATTCTTGTACTAAGCACACATATTCCTTGGATCAAAAGAAGAAAATTCATCCAAAGAGACACTCTGTTTATATGCAAATTAGGCATAATTTCTATAATTTATGCAAGTGTATTCATGGGAATTGGATATCTATGAAAGTGGTGTTTTTATCACGATATTGGAGAGAACATATTCCTTGGATCAAAAGAAGAAAATTCATCCAAAGAGACACGCTGTATCTATGCAAATTAGGTCTAATTTCCATAATTTATGCAAATTTATTCATGAGAATGGGATATCCATACAAATGGTGTATTTATTGATATATTAGACAGATCATATTCCTTGGATCAAAAGAAGAAAATTCATCCAAAGAGACACTCTGTATGTATGCAAATTAGGCTTAATTTCCATAATTTATGCAAAATGGTATATTCGATAAAATTAAGTTTTTATTGGGATGTTTGAGAGAACATATTCCTTGGATCAAAAGAAGAACATTCATCCATAGAGACACTCTGTATATATGCAAATTAGGCCTAATTTCTATAATTTATGCAAATTTATTCATGGTAATGGGGATATTTATGACAATGGTGTTTTTTTTTTAAATATTGGACAGAACATATTCCTTGAATAAATCTGCATAAATTAGGCCTCATTTGCATAGATGCAGAGTGCCTCTTTGGATAATTTTTCTTCTATTGATCCAAGGAATATGATCTCTCAAACATGTCAATAAAAACACAATGTTCATAGATATTCTATTCCCATGAATAAATGTGCAAAAATTATGGAAATTAGGCCTAATTTACATAGATACAGAGTGCCTCTTTGGATAAATTTTCTTCTTTTGATCCAAGGATTATGTTCTCCCAAATATGTCAATAAAAACACCATAGGCATATTATATTCCATTCCCATGTATACATTTTAATGTCTTTTTCGATTAATTTTCTTCTTTTGATCCAAGGAATATGGTCTCTCTCAAATATCTCAATAAAACCCCCATTTTCATAGAATATCTCATTCCCATGAATAAATTTGAATAAATTATGGAAATTATGCCTAATTTGCATAGATACAGAGTGTCTCTTTGAATGAATTTTCCTCTTTTGATTCAAGGAATATATATGCCAAGTTAAACAATCGTACCCCAAATTGCAGTGAACACCCATATGTTTGGGTCTTAACAAGCCTACTATTCAGCTCCCGCGAACCAATCTTGTGTTTTCATTGTTTGTGTGGCGTATGTGCATGTACCATGATGTGCGTGTGTGTGCGGGTGTGTGAATGCGTGTGCATTATGTATGTACATTATGCACATTATGTATATTGTATTAGGGATAGGCTATTGTGGCGGCAGCCCCCGAGAGTTTAAAACAGAAATGTTTGGGCAACAAGCATTTAACATTCGGGCAAATCAATGTCATATTCGTGCAATAATTGCTCGAATATGACATGGTTTTGTCCGGATTTCATTGCCCATTCCTTACTCCTCGTACGCCTACGTACAGGCGCCGCGCCGGAAGCAGTTTTGGATTGGGGGGGCAAAACCCTAAGGGGGCTCACGATTTATGTGTTTAGGGGCTCATGCCCAACCACACTCACAGAATTGCCAACTTTGAGCCAGAGGTGAGAGTGAGACATTGCGAGGATAAAGCGACCAAGCCCGAGGGAGCGAAGTGACTGAGCGGAGTCCCCCCTCCCACGGTAGGGAGCTTTTGCATTTCTTGACTTGAAATTGTGCAATCTGGTGCATACAAACATGATCCAACAACATAGCTTACAACCAAAAATGAGTCCCGAGGGAGCGAAGCGACCGAGGGCTGGGGCAGAGCCAGAGGGGAGGGTTTGGGAGGGGGTATCCCCCTCCCACGGGGAAGATTTTGCATGTATATACTTGAAATGGTGCATTCTGGTGCATAAAAACATAAACCATATGCCACATTTGTATGATCCAACATCAAAGCTTACAGCTAAAAATGAGTCCCGAGGGAGCGAAGCGACCGAGGGTTGGGGCAGAGCCAGATGGGGATGGTTTGGGAGGGGGTATCTCCCTCCCACGGGGAAGATTTTGCATTTATATACTTGAAATGGTGCATAAAAACATAAACCAATGCCACATTATGTATGATCCAACAACATAGCTTACAGCCATAAAACGAGTCCAGAGGGAGCGAAGCGACCGAGGGCTGGGGCAGAGCCAGATGGGGAGGGTTTGGGAGGGGGTATCCTCCTCCCACGGGGAAGATTTTGCATTTATATACTTGAAATGGTACATTCTGGTGCATACAAACATAAACCATATGCCACATTTGTATGATCCAACATCAGAGCTTACAGCCAAAAATGAGTCCCAAGGGAGCGAAGCGACCGAGGGTTGGGGCAGAGCCAGATGGGGGAGGGTTTGGGAGGGGGTATCTCCCTCCCACGGGGAAGATTTTGCATTTATATACTTGAAATGGTTCAATTTGGTGCATAAAAACAAACCCATATGCCACATTATGTATGATCCAACAACATAGCTTACAGCCAAAAATGAGTCCCGAGGGAGCGAAGCGACCGAGGGCTGGGGCAGAGCCAGAGGGGGAGGGTTTGGGAGGGAGTATCCACCTCCCACGGGGAAGATTTTGCATGCATATACTTGAAATGGTGCAATTTGGTGCATAAAAACAAACCATATGCCACATTATGTATGATCCAACAACATAGCTTACAGCCAAAAATTAGTCCCGAGGGAGCGAAGCGACCGACGGCTGGGGCAGAGCCAGAGGGGGAGGGTTTGGGAGGGGGGATCCCCTCCCACGGGGAAGATTTTGCATGCATATACTTGAAATGGTGCAATTTGGTGCACGTCACACAAACAGCTAGTGCAATAACAGCCTACACAGGAACTACGTGGACCGGTATAGAAAAATCCACCCCAGACGGTACCGTACGCAAGTTACACAACAAACTTAGATAATTTGTTTGCGCGCGAAGCGCGCAGCGAAAACGTTAAATGGATGTATAACTTAGTTTGTTAGACGTTAGAATTAACAATTAATATTGGCTGATACATTTAATTTTTTTCTTTTCCTTATTCTTTCTTTCTTTCTTTCTTTCTTTCTTTCTTTTCTTTCTTTCTTTTTTTTTTGAGGGGGGGAGGCTTTTTGGGGGGGCAAAAACGCGTTTTGCCCCCCCCACTTTTTGGATTGGGGGGGCGGCCGCCCCCCCTGCCCCCCCACTTCCGGCGCCTATGCCTACGTATTTGACCCACATCTTTGACTTCTAAATGTCTGGATATGCCACTGACCGAGTGCCTTTACACAAAAGGCAACATCATGCGAGGGTGTGTGGCTAATTTATCAACATATTAAACCTCATCGCGCCAATAATATAAAACGAACAATATCTTTGTCATCGTTGTATTTACTTAAATATACCGGGATGTTATCCTTTATCTGCCAAGCGTAAAATTCGGTTTCATGTTATGAATATGAGTGTATAAGGCTGTAAAAGGCTATGATTTGTTTGCTCAGGTGATAATACACGTTGTATTGGCATGACTGAGACAAGGGAAATGTAATGTAACGCAATGCTTTTGGCGTTCGTTCTGAGAATTATGCACAAGTTACAGTTGCTGTTAAAAGAGAACACAAAATTAGCACAAGTGCTAGCGAGATCTGTTCTATCTATTCCATAGTATAGATTATGATATTATACAAATCACAGTAAATAACGTCATTATACAAGAATCATAGTAATTAATAAGGAATACATTGTATACATTCAACCAAAATGTATTTCTAACTACACATTACAGACAATTTTTGTTTACACAAAATACATTGTGAAGGTCTTACAAAATTACTATCTTGGTTTTTTTCTTCAAAATTATTCACGCTTAGGTCGGATTTTGTTTTTATTTTCATATTTATGTATATTTCAGGCATTCGAAATATTATCATGAGTCCAGAGCGCCAGCTGCATCCACACGGATCCAGTATAATGAATATATATAGGGTATTTGTCAACGATCTTCGAGCCGTTCTTAATGAATATTCACGATAAATAATAAGGCCAACTGACAAAAAGGGAATGTTACACGAGGTTTAAAATCCACCATGCAGTCAGAAGTAGCTTTTAGGTCGGTGGTTGGTGCAAATCATTCTGAGGCATGACTGGATCGAAGTAGAGCTGTATAGGTTCAAGTCGCGTTGGATAAGTGTTTTTATTTTGTATTTTTTTGTTTTTCATAAGAACATGTTTTTAACCAAAAGCCAGCGTTTTGTGCGTAGGAATGGGAAGGAAAGTCCTTTTTGTTGTCAGATGCACAATCATTACAAGCATGTTCAAATGAAAGTTGAAACAAACAAGGTAATTCAATTATCTAATCTTCAAATTGAAAGCGTCTGCAAAAAACAACAACAAATAACTAACATGAAACTAGACATTAAATTGGTCACTGTGACGAATTAGGTGATACGTATGACCTTTGACCTTCATTTACACAGTTAATACATTATTTTCATAATACTAACCTATTTTGTATGTTCAGCTAGCTTATCAGAATCGATCCACGTTTCAAAATTCAACTTCGCATCTGTGAGTGTTACTGCAACCCTGATTTGCATAATGAAGACACACTATTAGATATTCATCCTATTTTTCAAAATGTTTAGCTCCTCCAGATCTTTCAATAGCTCAATGATCAGCTCAATAGCAGTGATAATATCACATTTCTGTACAATTAACCTTTTGACCTTTGACCCTAATTATCATAATGATGAATGCATTTTTATGATTTCATTTAAGTTTGTAACATGTTACTCTTATCATGAACAATACACGTTTCAACTGTGTAGCTGCATTTGCCATGGCGGATCTATTATATAAAGGACAAACTTGTATAACCTTTGACCCCTGTTTTACGATAATGACAGCGTGTTTCTGAGTTGGTTTTTCTTTCGAATTAATTATCATAATTATTAACGTCAAGTCCTCCAATTTTCAAGTTTATACCGTGTATAGTTATAAAAATACGTATCATATAAATATATGACCTTTGACCCTCACTGATCTTCATGTTGGAAACTACATGTTCGTGAGTTGATGTTATGTTTTGAAATGATGCTCGTATGATGATGTACAAGTCTGCAAAATTCCATGTCCATATCTATTACGGTTCTTGAAATACCATTTGTAATAGATTTTACCTTTGACCCCAATTTACATAAGGAAAACAGCCTTTTCACAATTTTCATTTATGGTTTTACTGGAATGGTGCAGATTTTGTTAAATAAAATTTAGTTTGTCCAAAACTCAATTATCACTTTAAATGTAATATATTGAATTACTAAACTGAATCTCGAAACTGACAGTGGCACTTTAGATACTAGCGTCAAAATGGCTACTCGAATTTATAACAACTTTTAGAATTGACCTAACTGATATAAACCATTCCTCTTCCCTGGCATACTGACAAATGATAAAAGGGAAGAAAAAAAAACATTTGCCCATGTGATTGTACAAAGGTATTTTTTTAGCAAGTTTCTAAGAGAAGAAATTATAAATCATCTTACACATACACACCTATCAGTCTTCCTACAGCCACCAGTGTTACAACATTATGGGGGATGATATAGATGATGATGATGATGATGATAATTAAATTGTATAGTTTGACCTTAGATAAATAATACCTAGTTAAATGTCATTTATAGGGCATGTGTGAATTAAAAAAAAGGTGCTTACAACAGAAGAATAAATATCCTAAAAGTATAACTTGTTTGTTTTGGTTAGGGGAGGGGGTAAAGTTATAACTGTCTGGTTTTACTGGAATGGTGCAGATTTTGTTAACTAAAATTTCGTTTGTCCAAAACTCAATTATCACTTTAAATATATTGAATTACAAAAGTGAATCTCAAAACTGACAGTGGTACTTAAGATACTAGCGTCAAAATGGCTACTCGAATTTATAACAACTTTGTGAATTGACCTAACTGAAATTAACCATTCCTCTTCCCTGGCATACTGACAAATGATAGAAAGAGAAAAAACAAAACATTTGCCCATATGATTGTACAAAGGTATTCATTTAGCAAGTTTCTAAGAGAAGAAATTATAAATCATCTGATACATACACACCTATCAAGTCTTCCTACATATTCTATAGTCCAGACATTTTTAATTACTATTCTAAGGTAAACTATGAATTATGTACGTTTCATTGATATTTAATACAAATTATATAGTAAATAGGTCTGATCTCAATGACTACACTCTGTCAACATTTCCCTAATAGTGTGTGTAAGACAAATCAAGATACCTGGCATCCCTGGCACATATAAGGAAAACAGGAGATTGGTTTAAGTAGACTGCAGTCGTTATGACAGATTTACAATATTTGGCTGTGACCAGAGGCAGAGAAGGTCACAGTGTTTAAACAGGTTGAGCCTAGAAGTCAATTACCTGAATTTGTGTAGCTACAAAAATAAGGGGTTTAACAAGAATGCCCCACCTGCTGGAAAGCTTACTCCCAACCTTGCTTTCTTAGTTGTTTTTTTTACTCCCACAAATATATATTGTGAACTTGCTTTTCCTGTGTATTTATACCAACACCCCCCTCAAATAATTATGACTCACACCCCCCTATACACGCACACACACACACACACGCGCGCACACACACACACAGACACACACACAAACACACTCACATGCACATACACTATACACATTTAAGGGAGGGTATGGCTGGAGTTTACCCCACTCCCATCTGGAGCCCGTTTGAAATTCGTATTTAAAAAAAGTACTTCACTCTAAGAAGCGTGGTTATTATTATTGTGTATTATTTTGTTATAAAGATTTAACGTTCGAAATAACAGGGGGTGATTGTACAGGCCATTGCCACCCCCCCCCCCCCCCCCCCCCCCCCCCGCACCAAAAAAATGTGGGGTATATTACCCATCACCCTCCTCCAATCTATACGCCCGTGAATACTACCTATCGAAACTAACGCTTATCTTTGGGCATCAATCATCAAAATACCATTCTTTCACAAATGTCTTCGTAACGACACTTAAAGGGGACCACCAGGCAAAGAACAACACATTATTATATGTTTAGGTACCGTTTTGTGATATCAAATAGATACCCAACATTTTGTAAAGGGTTGTGTAATTCATAAACAAAGCAATTAATTTCCACCACTTACGGAACCACTACTATTTCCTGGTTCCATACGGGCCAACCATTTGCGAGTGCGCCAATGCTATTCACGCGTACGTTTGTAGACAATAAATTCCCGGGCGATTCGTTCGCTCTGCACACATTAGTCTTCGCAATTCAGACCGCATGAGCGCATGCTTTAGAATGGTGATGCGTTTTCCAATTATATATTTTTGTGAACTTGTTGATGGAATGGAATACTAAAGATGTTACCTTTCTTTAATAAGAATATTATTTTTGGGTGGTGGTACCCTTTTATACAACACATACATAATAGACTTTCCAAATCGAAAAGGTTAATATCTATCTCATCGTTTCCCAAAGTTTGGTGTTCATCACACCGATTTCGTAGACCACCTCTTTCCCACACATCATTAACATGTAGTACCGTTTCACATTATACTACCAAATATAATATACTATACATTCCAATAACTCGACACACACTTCCCCAAATCATCATAGAGTAACTGAACAGTTCCATATACTACAAAGCGAGCACCATCTGCCAAGCGAGACTAGCGCTATCTCTGGGCTTAATATAACATTTTTTGTACAATTAACAGTTTGACATTTGGCCCTATTTATCATGATGAAGAATATATTTTCATGATTTCATTCAATTTTGTGAAAACAAAACAACATGAAACGGACTATCCTTTGTTATTGGAGATTCGGACCCCTAGACTTCAATTAAAAAATCGATACAATGCCATCACCGGAGCAAAAAATAAAGCGCACATTAGTTTTAGCGCATGATCTCAGTTACAACGTATCAAAATTGGAAAGAAATCCAATTAGAATTTTCAGAGTTATAGGCAACAAAACATTGTAAAACATAGCCGGAAATAATAAAATCGCACAAAACTGCACATTTTCACTTTACATGTCCATATGATGACGTCATAGAGTCCGGTTGGCCAAAATGATGTATGGAATTATATCTACCACAAATTAATTTTTAAAACTTTGACCGCGGATTTTGAAAATTAATATCAATTAAAAAAAGGCCTTTTTTGACTACATTTGTACATATTTTGCATATAGCAGCAGGCGCGTTTTTTAATGTTAAACCCGCGCGCATTAACATATTTCTGGTCGGGAAGATCTGGGAATTGTTTTAATTCATTAGAAATGTTATTGGGAATCTATCCCACGTGAACAAAACTCATTTGCTTGTTCCGTTCGCGCTACGCGCGTAAAAAATCGCGCGCAAACTCGCACGCGCACTTTTTTTTTAAATGCTTTGAATGACCTGAAACGTATAGAAAATTGGTTTGTAGGTTATTTGGAGCCTTAATAGTGTTTGACGCGCGCGTACGCGTCCGTTTTGAACACGAACGACCTTGGCCCCAATAACCCGTTCTCTTGCCCTTGACATGAACTTTCAACGTACGAATTTTGGTTCAGAAATACCATTTCGTAAAAAAGATATGGGCTATTGAAATATTTCACAAAATGGCGTCCCTACGACGTCACAGGGTAGTGACGATAAAGTTATTATCCAGGTGCACAACTTCAGACTATGGTCTATATGTGTAGCAAGTTTCATAATGATATCTCTAGCCAGTATTGAGATACATTGCACACACAAAATGGGGAGAAATAACAATTAAAAAGATGAAATCATTTTTTTCTTCCGCATTTGTGGTATATACGACAACGGGAATGAGCGCGAGAAATGATGACGCATCATGATAGCGTTACCAAATCTTGTCATATGATAGTTTGATATGTTCTGAACAAGATATTAGCAAGATCCAGATTTGGAACATGACACGAATTACATAAACAAAGCACAGATGATCGTGACATATCATGCACTTGTGGAAGCACCAGTTGAGCAATAACAATATATGATACGTATCTATACGTATCACCTAACTAGTCTTTGTGATTATTGTTTGGAAATTGACACAATCAAACATTATGTAATTGCTTGTAAGAAGTATACAAGAGAGGAACACATATTTGTTTACGATTACAAGTAAAATAAAACTGAGTTAACAACATGTTTTGGGGAATGAATAGCATTTGCAACCTTTATTGGCCTTTATAAAAGCCACTTATAGATATATCACTATTTGTAGTTGGTGGGTTATACATAATATAGTTAATGTAATGTGAATATGTATGTCTCATTTCTCTCCTCGGGAGGAAGGGGGAAAAGTAAGACCATAATTTGAACTGCGCAACTAACCTGTACTTGCACATTGTTACCGGTTGTTTGACTACACCATCGATTGAACGGTCTCGAGGAGCAATTGAAGACATATGAAACATAAAGTAAACAGCCGCGCCATATTATGATTACCAAAGAATAACTTGAAGAACAAACAATAGCCAAGCGGAAATTGTTTTTTTCAGATGGACAGCCAATACAACATACAATAATTACAACAACAATAAAGTGAGTCCCCTGA
The DNA here is from genome assembly GCA_037951105.1 of Echinarachnius parma. Taxonomy (NCBI): domain Eukaryota; kingdom Metazoa; phylum Echinodermata; class Echinoidea; order Clypeasteroida; family Echinarachniidae; genus Echinarachnius; species Echinarachnius parma. The sequence continues at coordinate 96,044 of JBAMJV010000886.1, read as the reverse complement.
CGACGGACAGTCAACCTGTTCGAAACGTCGAGCCACTCCTACCTCCCATTCACTCATTACAATAGCTGTACGGGTGCTGCATTTTTTAAATTATATCTACAAGCTTAATCAATAATACAAACAGTCCTTCCCAGGACTACCACAGTTCTTCCAAAGTGTTTCATAATGTTATATAACCACGTAATACGAAATATTGATCGAAAACCTTAGGCCATGACCACTTAATTTTATCATTTAAAATTTGAAACATGTGCGAAGAGGAACATTTTGATATGACAGCACATGCTTGTGATGACAAAGTCACCCAACATACGGAATAACCTGTCCAGTCAAAGGATCGCTTAAAGTATGGTTTATCATACAGCTTCCAGTCTTAATGTAATCAAATTAATGCTAGTTAAAACCAACACAATGTATTTCCTATGACAAATTGTAAAGCCGTGAATAAATGATAAGTGCCGTTGACATTTCAGAAATTAATCTATATATATTTATGTAATATTTTGTCCACGGCCCACGCTGAAATACAGCAATTAGTTGACAGCGTACAAACCATTGTACCATTGTACAAACCGTGATTAAATTCAACACACACACTCGCTACCGACTCCAACGGCAACATGAAACAAACACAAACACACTTTTGAGAGCTGCCGAAGCTTTTGTATTTGACATCGAAATAAATCGATATAACAGCAACAAGTACTCACGAACCCTCATTTTAAACCCTCGCCCAAAAGGCGATTGTACCTTCTCCTAACTTGTCACTTTGAAGAATAATAAGGAGATATTATAAAGGGAAGAATGGTTCTTCAAATTTACATTTATTTTACATCCATCGAAGTAAATGTAGACATGTAGACATAATCAACTTGTTGAGTGGGCGGGCTTATTTTAAAATTCGAATCATTACTCAAATAATATACGGCCATTTTCCATTCACACGCGTCATTCATAAAAGCATGACATTTATCATTATTTGACACATTGTGACAGTTTGTTCACCTCTTGAAATATCTAATTTTAGATAAATTAAAAAAGAACTGTTTATTTCATAGTGACCTGATTTGAAGCGACTAAGTAAAATTGTCCACATCCTCAAAACTTACTTGGAACATGCCGTGTCATATTTATATTCACAATAAAAGCACGTTACAGATTTCTTTTTTTTATTTTTCCTTTTCGTTCAAAAGATATGTACGATTGAAGTGTTCAGATGTTAAACTGTCTACGGGATAATTTAAGCCGTGTACAAAGTAAGTGCAATGAGTTTGTGAATATAATTTTGCATTTTTGCTAATTTCTCGGCCCAAAACATCCAGTTAATGTGACATTTTCGCACATTACTTGCGGACATATAATATCACACCAATACATATTTTATTAATCAATCATCACTGTTTACACTTGTCAACAAAGTTACTAGATCCCTTCAAATCGATGTGTCATGTTTCCGAAAAAACACTGATGTGAAGGCGTACTGCTCGTGAATTGTATAATAATTGCATTTCATTTTGAGTCAATTTGGTCAGCGTTGATTTTGCGTCAAACGAAACAAACAATGTAACGTATCATAGATCAGCCATTTTCCAACCCCTGTACCATGTTAAATTTACATTTGTATCGAGCAGTCACTACAGGTGGTATCCAAGTGTTTAGTATTATAAGCATATTCACACATATGCGTCCCAAGGGGGGGGGGGGGGGGGGGGAAGGTTGGGGGTTCAACCCATCCTTTCCCCTCCCCTTTGACCAACAAATTACTGTGTTGAGGGGTTTGAACCACCAACCCCCCCCCCCCCCCCCCCACCCTCCCGCCCCATCCCCCTTTACCAATTTTTGCTTGACTCCAGACCACATGTTAGCGGTCTCGAGACCAATGGTTTCGCAAATTGTGAAGGATCCCGGTCTCGGCCTCGAAAAGTGTGAAGGATCTTGGTCTCGGCCTCGAAAATGTTGAAGGTTCTGGTATCGGCCTCGACAGTTTTCTACGGACACCTCCACCCCCCCCCCCCCCCCCCCTAGCCGTTGCTCGTTCGTGACAGTATGTTCACCTCTTCCCATGATTTGATTTCTTGAAAACGACCTATTATCAAGGGTGGATTTGTTAGGTATTCAGGGAACGTAAGAAATTTGAGGGAACAGTACAAAGTCTAATTTTAGATCGGTTTTTAAACAACTTGTTATGTTCTTGGTAATTCACTATGTGAGCTCGAATGGAAGACCGGTAATGCGACTATTCATCATCGATATTCAACAGTCATTTTCATTGTCTGACAAATTTATTTCGTTTGGATCGTGGCCAAGACCTATCAAGCTAAAATTAACTTAATGTTTGCTACCATCAGATGGATCACTTTTTAACATGTATCGAATTAGAAAATTAAAAATGAACATAATACTTTGCGAAAAAAAAAGTACCTATTATGTGGCTTAATAGGTGCCAACCAATAGTACATTATATATTTCCATCGGTCCAGTCTTAATTTTTTGGAGAAAAGCTAAAAATATTTGTTTTGGAGAGGTATGAATACATTAGGGTTCATCTGTAATACCCACTATAGATGACACGAGAGCACGTATAGTATTAACCATCGTGTACATTGTTAACCTGCTATATACGATTTTGTGGATGCTCTGCTGTGCAGGCTTTTTCTTATTGTTTGACGTTGAAACGTCATGCAAACGTGTTCACTGGGGTGTGGTTATGCTTAGGATAGGCTTAATAGGTGCCAACCATTAGTACATTATATACTTCCATCGTTTTTTTCTAAAACCAAAATCAATACTTTGGACACAGAAAACATGATGAGTGAATGTTAAAGGGACTTAGTAACATTGTCCAAATCCTCAAAATAAAATTTAAATTCTAGCGGTTCCCTTATATCTTGTTGTATTCGTATTAACAATAAAATCATTGGACAGGTTTCGGTTTTTCAAATTTCCCTTTCGTTACAAAGATATGTATGATTGAAGTATTCAGATAAGAAAAACTCCGGGCGAGTTTTTCTTCCGTGTACAAAGTGAGTGCAGTGAGTTACTGAATATCACTTTGCATTTTCGCTCATTACTTGGCCATACAATGTCCATTTGACTTGAAATGTTCACACAATACCCTGTGGACATATGAGATAACATCAATATACATTGTACCAACCAGTCATCACTTTTTGCACATGTCAACAAAGTTACTAGATACCTCTAAAGAAACCCCATATTGGTTTTATGGACAATTATAATATTAAGCATGTTCTTTATTATTCTTTTACAGTTTTGTTTTTAGGTAGCGGATATAGGAGTTATTTATGTTTTGTATCGTTGTGAAGGTAAATATCTATTAAAGTTGAGTTTCACAAGCAGACGATGATTATCAACCTTTTCTCCTTCATATTATGTACTAAGATTTACCAGACTACACTTTAATAGTTTGACAGATTTAACATTGTAGAATTAAACAAATAATTTAATTTCCAAATATGGCAATGTCACACAGTATAATGTGTCACAATGAATGTCCACACAGTAAACAGTTTCAATGTGGTGGGCATTTCACAGTGTGAGGTTTTCACAATGTTAAATTTGGGCATTTTCACAATGTGAATCTCCGGTTATTCACAGTGTGAATCACATTGTGAATCAGTGTGCTCCACACGATCATCGACAGTAGGCCTATGAATCATGAATTAATGGAACGGGTGCATTTGGCTTGAAGTAATTAGTCAAGGAAGTTTGTCTTTGCCTATAGACATGTTGGACTAAGTAGTGCAATTATGCGCCTATAAGTATAGCATGCATGAAGGCGTTAAACGGTAAAAATTATCTACAGGAGCGCTAGGCAGTTTGTTAGGCCTACGCGCTCTATACTACTGAAATGCGGTATTAAGGGAGCGTCGATCCTCGCGCACGGGATTGACAATTCGCATAATTAAGGCGCTATGCCCGCGGCCTCCCAATTGGAAGGATTCTTCAAACTGATATAGTACGCTATTGCTACTAGACAATGCTAGAGAACGACTGTTATGTTGTTTTTTATTATCATTGATAACATCATTATCATCACACATTTAATAAAACATGATAGAAATGAATGATAACCACATATTTTGATTAATTTCGGGTCGTTCGACATTTTTTTTTTTGGCCAAACGATTGGGGGGGGGGGGGGGGGGGCACGTAACCCCCCGTGCCTCCCGTTTACTAGTATGAGACCCACAGTCGTCAATTATACTAACAAGGTATGTCTTCTTAGCTTTGTAAACAAACTTGTTGACGGTGTTTCGTTGTTCCTGAAGTAGCTCGCGATCTATCTATTTCGAGCCAACCTCTTGCGCGCCATCTCCTTTCAAAATGCTTCGCCGTGGTAATTTCATGATTATACCACGGACTCTAATACCTCAGTCACATTTGACACGGCGGCCGTACGGTCTAAAATTTCTACGGCCAATTACAAAAATAGGGCCGCCGTAGAATGTCTACGGTCACATGCATTAGCAGTCACATTTGCACGGCCGCCGCACGGCGTATCTTTAATTTGTGGAGAAAGAAAATCTGCGGCTGCCGTACGGCCTTTGAAGTGATGACGCACGGTCGCCTTAGGGCGTCCCTGCGGTTGCCGTATGTTATTTGAACAAATATCAAGGCAGACGCAAGGCGCCCGCAAAGCGACGCAAGGCGGCCGCAGGGGGGCCATACGGCAACCGTGCGGCCAGACTGACGCTACAGCTACACCCCTAGAGTATAGGAGTGGTAGCCACATGGCGTGGATAATCGGAATAACACATTATGCAATATAGCGGAGACCCCAACAAACGGGTCGGGGCACTTCCCAAAATAGCGCACAACATAACCAAAAAAACACTACATAACCGAAATGACTGTTCATAGTATTGTATTTCATTGAAAAAACACATCTGATGGACGTTATAACTGTTTTTGACACATTTGACACGGCGGCCGTACGGTCTAAAATTTCTACGGCCAATTACAAAAATAGGGCCGCCGTAGAATGTCTACGGTCACATGCATTAGCAGTCACATTTGCACGGCCGCCGCACGGCGTATCTTTAATTTGTGGAGAAAGAAAATCTGCGGCTGCCGTACGGCCTTTGAAGTGATGACGCACGGTCGCCTTAGGGCGTCCCTGCGGTTGCCGTATGTTATTTGAACAAATATCAAGGCAGACGCAAGGCGCCCTCAAGGCGACCGCAAGGCGGCCGCAGGGGGGCCATACGGCAACCGTGCGGCCAGACTGACGCTACAGCTACACCCCTAGAGTATAGGAGTGGTAGCCACATGTGGCGTGGATAATCGGAATAACACATTATGCAATATAGCGGAGACCCCAACAATCGGGGCACTTCCCAAAATAGCGCACAACATAACAAAAAAAACACTACATAACCAAAATGACTGTTCATAGTATTGTATTTCATTGAAAAAACACATTTGATGGACGTTATAACTGTTTTTCATTATTTTGGTAAGCGCCCCTTCCTTTTTTTGGGCCATCCTGTATAGTTTGAAGAGTGCCATCAACCACTAACGCAAGAAATTGTATAACAGTCAACACGTTTTGCACCATGCCTCCCAGGAATAGAGAGAAGGGGAAGGGTGGGAAGGCCAAGAAAAAGACCAATCCAGTCCCAGATGAGGAGCAGCCATCCGCGGAGGAGGTAGAGACACAGGACCATGAGCCTGGTACGCTGGAGGATGAGGATGAGTCCCCAGCTCTGCCACGGGGGCCGTACGGATGGCGTGAGGCGAGCCTACGGGAGCCTTGCGTGGTCCTTGCGTTGCCCGCAGGGTGTGACACACACCGCAATGCCATCGTACGGGGACAGTTAGGCCTCCGTACGGCGCGCGTAAGGCTGCCCTACGACGCCCGTATAATTCCTGCGGCCGACGCAATTTGTTGGGGATCTGCAAAAGTCAAAAGTAATTCATAGACCCTAGGGCAGCCCCACGGCGCCCGCAAGACCACCGTACGCCGGACGTACGGTCGACGTGGAACCGTTCTACGCCATGGCTACGGCGAGTATAATTGCTTCGGCGACCGTGGAAATGAAAAAGAGTTATAACTTTTAGTTATAACTCTACGGCGACCCCTACGGCCTGTAAAATATACGGTTACGCCGTACGGGGACCCTGCGGCCATCGCAGATTTTCTGTGGCCGCCGCACGTTTCTCTCGATTTCGGGGGCATACGACCGTCGTACGCTCGCCGTAGAGCAAATGTGACTGTAGCATTAGGACGTTGTTTGATGCGACGTGCTTTGGCCGGTGCCAGGGTATATAAAGTGCTTTATAGTTGAGCATTATAATTGTCCACAAGAACCTCAACTATTTTAGAGGATGATGTGATGGAGCACTTTTGAATTTCATCAGCAAAAGCAGCTCTGTCAATGTTGCAGGCATTTACAGTTCGATCGGGTTGAACGGGCTTGCTCAGATGGAGCTGGCATGTGACTCCCGAGTGATCTGATATACCGTAAAACTTCGCCTATAGGCGCTACTATCTCACAGTATTAGCAGGTATTAATCAACAGCCCCAGCCGCGTCCACAAGGATCTAGTATAATGAATATGTATCTAGCCCTTTGTCAACGATCTTCGAGCAGGTCTTAATGAATATTCATGATAGAATAATCATGTAAAGTTGAGAAAAGGTAAACGTTACTTAGGGTTAAAAACCCACCAAGCAAGCAGAAGTAGCTCTTGGGTCGGTGGTTGGTGCAAATCATTCTAGGCATGGCGGTATGTAAAGCCGTATGTTCAAGTCGCATTGGATAGGATTAATTTGTTATTCTTCAATTTCATCATGTTCATAAGAATGTTGTTTTAACAAATTATGCCATCGTTTTGTGCATAGGAATAGGAAGGAAAAATCATTAACTTTTTGTCAGATACACAATTATGACATTCAGTTGAAGTCATGGCATTCCCTGCCCACACACACACGTACACACACACGTACACGCACACGCACACGCACACACACACACACGCACACGCACACGCACACGCACACACACACACACACACACACACACACACACACACATATACGCACACACGCACACACACACACACACGCACACACACATACACACACACCCACACAAGTCGTGTGCGCGGGATGGGGGGGGGGGGGCACGGGCGTCGATCTGTCATTGATACCCATTCATCAGGGGGATGATCTATTCGTCCATCCTCCCCTGATGAATGGGTATAACGTAAGTATCGACGCCCATGGGGGAGGGGGGGGGGGGGGGGGGGTGCATGTCCGTCGCCAAAAATGTTAGAGGCCGAGACCGAGACCACTTGTTCAGTTGTTTCCTCAAGGCCGCTAAATAGCGGTAAAGGGGGAGGGGGCACGTTGTAACCTGGAAACCCGGTGTGCGTCGTAAGATACGATAAGAAAAGAATCACATGGGAACCAAACATGCAGGCGGGCGTAGATACTAATGTAATAAATATTCATATGGTGGGGGGGGGGGGGGGGGGCGGGTATCAATGACAGATCTACCCCCATTTGTTAATATGTTTGTATATCCTGCAGTTGGGATGAAATATTTCATGAATACATAGGCGTACCCGGGGGGGGGGGGGGGGTGGGGGTTCAACCCCCCCCCCCCCCTTTGACCCAAATATGGCTGTTTTTACGACTACCCTCACCCCCTACCCCTCCCCCTGCATGCTGACAAATATTTTTCCTGGCCAAACCCCCCCCCCCCCCCTGGAAAAAACCCTGGGTACGCCACTTCATGTTGTTGCTATTCATCTGAAATAGTGTACTTGTTGGTGGTGCATCATGGACACTGCTTTTAATATTGTATAGTCGCCTATTGAAAACAGGTAATGCGTGAGAGTACAATGAGGATAATGAGTGAGTGGAGGGAATAGTTCAAACAGAACAGTTCGAACAATAAATTTCCGCCTAGGGCCTCAAATAATGAAATAAATTGGACACCTGTTGTCTGAACAGTCTGACATAATCATGAATGCAACATGTCCAAGATGTGTGAAAGGGCTGGAAGAATATATTCTTTAAGTTCCGTTAGCTACCAATAAAATGAGCGTGGTTCACCGGTATGCGAGCTGTCTTTAAATCTGAAGGTACGCAGTTCAAATCCACCTAAGATATTTCCGGGTTTTTCTTTTATCTATTAATGGATGGTCCTATTTTTTCACGGTTACTGTACAAATTCATAATGAAGCAACAATGGCTTCATCATGTATTGTGTAACGTATTTATATGTCTTTCTTTCATTTCATTTTCTTTTTTCTTTTTGTTTCCTTTTTTTCTTTCATATTCCTTTATTTCTTTTGTTTTAAATGTTTGAATTAATCTTTTTTTGTAACTTGCATTTTCTGCAATGTTTTCATGATTGTTTTGGTTTTCATTCATTTCAAACACGGTGCAACATCATCACAATCAACTCATGTAACAGTGTAATTGAGGATTCCATGAATGTTGATGAGGTGGTCCTCTGAGCCATCGTGGGCGACTGTGATGCCGCACTTGTCGAAGCCGCGGATGACGGTGTCCTTCAGCGTGGTGGTCATCTCCTCCCACACCTGCCCCACCCATTGTGTTATTAACACGCACCTCTCGCTGGTCGTCAGCTTGTTCTCTAAATAGTCAGAGAGATGATCCTGTAAACAATAATAAAACACGATTTAATAATCAATCTAACAAGACAATTGAAATTAATTTATTATTACATTATTTTTAGTCAAATTAAATTAAAATAGTAGTCGACAATGATACCATCAAAAACAAAATAAATAAACAACAAAATTTCACTAACATCCATGTGCTTGGTGGAGAGGTCACCACACTTCTTCTTGAATGTCCTGTTGAATACGACATCCAGGGGTTGGACAAGTGAGGTGCATCCAGGTGGGATGAGAGCGGGGGTCGTACCCACGTCTTTCAGTTCTGTTAAGACCCGTTCTGTCTTTTGCGCAGCATGCACATCGGTCACAAGAAGAATTCTAAACTGTCCCGCTATCGCTGGGCGCCACAGCTTCTCCACCCAATGAAGCATCATGGCCTCGTCGCACCAGGCGTTCTCCTTTCCTCACGTGACTCGCTTAGCGCTCTGCTGTATGTTAGTACTGGCGAACCGGTTACTAGGTTAGAGCATCCTCGTACACTGTTTGAATACTCTTTTTCTTTTAAAGTGAAAAACTGATTGATAACATCAAAATAAATATTCCAATTCGCTAATAAATTATTGTTTGTCCTGTTGTATTTTCTGAATCATGTTTTTTAATGAAAGATATGTTGAATGAAAATGAGTTAAGACTGGGTTCTCGGGCTCGATTCCCGGCGAAGTGTATTTTTCTTTGCTAATTTTCAATCATTTCAATATTTATTGTCAGTTTCCTCTTTGTACTTATCGATAATTAATACATTAATTATTGTACTCGTTTCGGTATCATCATGGCTGCCGTAGCGTGATCGGGCCTATTGAATTGGGGGGGGGGGGGGGGGGGGGAGGACACGAGCAATTATTCGGATTCAGGTCTGAGTGTATTATTAACCGTTTTTTTCTTTGCCAACCCAACGACGTCATTATGCCTATTTTGTTTTTATTTTTACTACTATTTCGGTCATGTTATTACCCTCTCTCGTATAATAGGACCATCATGTAACTTATACAGTTTTGTATTAAGTCAAAGAATAGTCGTATTCCATTGGCCCTGGACCTTTGTAATTCCATTTAATTACCTCCGATTCTTCAATGCGTCATTTAAAGGGGTAGCATCGGTCAAACTTAACTTCAGTAACCAAAACGTGCACCATTACGGAACAAATTAATAGTTATAACTTCACCATGCTCGAAAGGTATACATAATTACAAACGACTAAGTAAAACCCTTGTTTTCATTCAAAAAGAGCAGTTACAACTCAAGAGGGCGCTATTAAAAAAAAAAACGTTGATTTTTAGCCCTTTTTCATCAAACATTTGCATTTAATGTTTGTCAAAATAATGATTCAATAGAGATATCATCAACGACTTTTTACAAACCTATTCAGATTGTTTTCAAAGTAGTCTTCAAGTTGTTTTTGTTTACAATTTTGTGAAGAAGTTAAAAATATCGCAAGGTGATTGCCGCTGAAAAACATTTCGAATAAAAATATATGTATGGATATTTTAGTGGTACTTACTGAAAAAACTTACTGTTATGAAAATCACAATTTTGTTTGACTTTTCTGCAAATTACATGCACTGGTTTGTTTCCAGGATGAACAATATTATCCATTTATTTTGTTCGTATACTTCTCCTCACCCCTCTCCGAATTAATGTAGTTTATATCAAGCTCCATTCGCAAAACGTAAGCACTAGAAAGGCGCAGTTATATACACTCGAGTATTAAAGGGATAGTTTATATAGAGGATGCTACACAATTTTTGTCGCGTTAATGTAAAACTGAGTGTCATATTTAAAAGAGCATACAATTTTAATGGCCGAATACATTTTATTTAATCAAAATCTTTTCAGAAATAGCTAAAGTATCCATGCAGTTGTAATACTTATAGCTATTTCAACAAAACATCACATGCAAAATATTTTTCTTTTAAAATGATAAAACCGATGAGGGTTTAGAGAGCGCCCTCTTTAGTATTAACGGCTATTTTGAATGATAACATACTGTTTACTATAGTCTTCAGTAATTTGTTATTCTTTTTGAGCATGGTATAGAGTTATAATTATCAGTATGTAATGCAGTGATACAGGTTTCGGTTACTAAAATTCAGTTTGACCAAACCTGTAGTCTCTTCCCCAGAACTCAGCTATCCCTTTAATAAGTATTTGCCGAACATAATTCTTATGGTTTTGGTTGGTTTTAATTCCACTCGAAAAGTCATCGGACTAAAATATGTGAAAGTGAGAATTATCCCTTTACGAACGCTTTCATATTTCAGTTCTCATTAAAGGTAAATGGTATGCTTCGGAATTACGCGTTTTATAACGATGTATAGTGCTATTTTTAATAAACATATTCTTAAATACGTCAGGTTGGTTACCAATATCTAAGTGATACATACATTGTCCCAATTGATAATTATAAATAGCTTGAATTTTAAGAATATTATTATCTTTAAAAAGTTAATTCGTGTGGGCTCAAAATGAAACATAAAAAAAAAACTCGCAGCGCTTTCTTTTGGAAAAGGAACACTTTATCTAAATATATAGAATGTGTATTGCCCCATTGAAGTATTCCGTAATTCAAGTAAGGTAATATTAAAGTATGATATAGCGTAATCAATGTCGAGGTCGGGAAATAATATTTTAGTTTATTCAAGACTCCAATACTTCGAAAATCACTCCATTGTTGATGATCTCTCCATTTATTCATTATTTTAACACAACATCTGATTCACATGCACAATTTTGTATTAACAATGGTTGAATGAGTTTTTAGAGATTGCCCTCTTGAGTTTAAACGGCTCCTTTTAAATAATAACAGGCTTTTTACTTAATCATTAGTCTATCCCTGAGGGCACCCTCTTATGTTACTTTTTTTTAATGAAAACAAACTTGTAACTTAGCTGTTTATATATTTATCTACCATTCAACTGTTCAAGCATCAATGAATTATGACTGATAGCTGTCAATTATTATTCTGCGAACTATGATATTGTATCTTGTTTTGTACATGTTGGTACTAGTGTAATATTGAATTTCACGTTTATATCTATACAATTCTTATATTTTGAAAGGGATAGTTGAGTTTTGGTAAAGAGAGTTACAAAAAACGCCCATGCATATGACAGAACCACATCACCTCTACACGTTTTCACGACATTTGCAGCTATTCATATTAAATAAAATCATGAAATACTTCGGAAATACTACAGACTTGAAATGACAAGAGTTTACCAAGTTTTATTGCTACTTGAACATAATCTTTTATTGAAAATCTAATATAAAAATTGAAAATATATTATATCCAAACAAATCGCTAAACATTAAACACATATGTTTTGTTATATTAAACACAGATACAAATTATTTCCATGACTTTCATGCGTGGATTATATGCTGTTATATTGCGATACCCTCTATATGTACGCTGAATGATTGTGTGTGCTGCAAACTCTGTAATTTCATGAAATCTAAGAAATGCACTTAACAGCAAAAACAAGACAAACGTTGCTTTATTACGTAACATTTTGGGAAGAGTGTTAATGCACAAATTGTCGCAGGCGACAGTTGTGGCAGGCTGTCGACTGTACAAAGGGAGTATAGCCACTGATTTAGCCGTGCCTCCGGCTATTTGTGCAGGTAGATTATATTTGATTTATTCATTTCATGTCCGAAATTGGATTGTGTTTGTGTGTTCAAACTATCGTAAGTCATACATATATAATTTTTAAAAACCTCATTCTTCTACTCCGCACATGATCAATACATACTACAAATAATTATATTACAATGTTACATCGAAACTGTTTTAAAAGAGTAAGGTGTACATGCAAAAATAAAATTCTTCTTTAATTCAAATTTCTTTAATTCAAATTTCAAGAATGTAAATTTGTCATTATTATAAATAATAATGAAACAGAGATTTTTGTAAAGAGTTAGTAATGCATGCTAATTTGTTCTAACTTACAAATATTGTTTTCTTGATATCAATATTCAAGTATATTAATTGTTCTAAGCTCGCCATGTAGAACATGCCGAACTAAATGCAGTATCTATTATTAGGTGTACACCAAATAATGTAAAACAACACTTATCCTTGTTTCACCTATTATTACAGTAATGATCAGACGTAAGCATTGACAGAAACGGATTTTAATCCATGTTTCAACACCCGGCTGCTGATTAATCGTGTGGAGCTAATATTGTTTTTCGTTTATTTGACTAACGTTGACACTGGATAATGCTCCTCTTTTCGGTATGTATACAAGTGAAATAGCTTATTTTATGTAGTATATTTGAAATATATACATAGTATTGTTTAGTTTGATTTAATATGATGAGTATGATTATACTTGTACATTATTTTTTTACATGAATACAAACATCTAAAATCTAAAAGTATCCCACGCATTTAAACATTCAAAACATAATATAATATTTTACATAGAATCGACCAAAAAAAATGAAATATACAAGACTGTAGTATTTCAGAAAAAATATTTAAGAACATCTAATAATCAACAAAGTTTTACCAATGACTAAATTAATATGAAGGTGCACCTGTAAAGTGTCAGATAGTGCCTCATAAGACATTGAGACTTCAAGCCTGTACCAAAATCATTGTAAGATATGTCCGAATGATGTGTGAAAGTTTTTATTGAAAAAGAACACTGTATGACGTTTATGAGGCTTATGACCGTTCATTAACGCTCTTGAGCTGGATGATAGCTATCGTCATACTAAAGGGCCATTCGAACAAATCTAACGAACGGTCTTCAGATCAGATACTACCCTACGCCAGCAACTAACACGACCCAAGGATCCAATTCCTCAACACAGACGAGACGGCATTGTGTACAACATCCCCTGCAAAGGATGGGATAGATCCTATATCGGAGAGACTGCCCGACCGATATCAGAAAGAATCACCGAGCATAAGAGGGACGTCAGGCTACGCCGAACTGACAAACTCAGCCGTAGCCGAACATGCTTGGGACAACCAGCATCAGCCAGATTGGGACGGGGTTCGCTGCCTTTCCCAAGAACGGCATTGGTACACACGTAGGGTAAAAGAAGCTATACATATCCGTCTCAATCCCAGTAATTTCAATAGAGACAACGGGATGGATATACCCGAATTTTGGATGCGTACAATACGCCGCCATGACACCCCCCGACCAGCCGGCCCGCAACGGTTGATTCCAGCCAGTAGCGAGCCAGCGGTCCGTTGATTGGTCGAGCTCGCTATTGTTCCCGCCTAGCAAGCAAGCCGAGCCAGCGCCTCGCTGATTGGTTTAGCACCCGTGTACACCGGCCAATAGAATTTGCCCGTTATGGACCAATTAGGAACAACTCGCTCATGCGAGATAACGCGGTTTGGAGCCGCATGAGAGCATAAATAGGAGTGTTTTACGTTACTTTATATCACCCGGATAACACACAGTTATAATCAGGCCAAAACAGATTCTCCTCGTTATAAACGGTACCTCGTTATAAGCGAGCTTGTTATAACGGGGTTTCCCTGTACATACATAGTAATAGTTGCTTATAGAGTAGTTTCTCGTCAGACCGAGCGCGGGTGCGTCCGGATTGATGATGCTACTCCAGAAGGCATTCAATCTCTGTAAATATGTAGTATAGATTATATATATAAGTGCGCGGGGGTGCACAGACACTTTATAAATGAGATATAGACACATACTCTGTAAACTTGTAGTATAGATATAAATACACATGCCTGTGCGCGGGGGTGCACATATGTTTTATAGACAAGATTTTGATATATATGTTAATTTGTTTCGGTGAAATGCGCGGGGGCGCATACACAGATACACACAAATACATAATATATATAATAAAATAAAATATTGTCCTCAGATCGGACGCGGGTGCGTACATTCTGTCGATGATAGTGGTCATAATATACATAAAAGATATATAAATTTATATATGCATTATAATAAAAATTAAAAAATGATAGCTCCTTTGGCTATTATATATGTTTGCATGCGTTTATTGGTGTGAGCGCGGGTGCGCACATATTGATAACCGTAGGTGGGAATGATTATAAAGATTAATACTTAAATTATTATTATTATTATTTTTTTTTTACAAGGAGACAGGGAGTGCGCCCTCGTTTGGCATCCACGGACGCAACCACGTTTCCCCCATCACGATGGGGTTTTTTCGTGGCCTCCGCGAACTAGTGCATTCGCACTAGTCAGGTGCCAAACGCCTTGCCCATTGTATATGTTTGGCCTTCGGCCAATTATAAAGACATGGCGTAAATAGTCAATTTTGACTGAGTCGCCATTTAAACAAAAAAACTAACTAACTCACTTGACAAAGTATTGCAGTAGCATACGAAACGTCGCGATCTTTCAGATTCAATGTTGACCATACATTGCGAGACAAACGAATATCACTAGCGATATTATTTCCGATAAATCTAACCCTATTTTATTATTATCTTACCATAAGCTAAACAACACGGTAGAAGAGAAACGAGGAAGCTCCAAGTAATTTTCGTGGAGTTAGACACTTTAAAGAGCGTTCTTATTCACACACATTATATAAATCATCGAACCTCTATAGAATGTTCAACTTGTTTTGTAACCATTTTGAGGTTACAGCGTCATTCTCCCTCGTATGGTTGCACCTAATATTACGGACTTTTCGCAAACCTGAGGACGACGAGTAGTGGGGTGGCCATGACTGCATTTTTGGGTACGATTGTTTTACTTGGCATACATACTCCTTGTATCAAAAGAAGAAAATTCGTCAAAAGAGACACTCTGTATCTATGCAAATTAGGCCTAATTTCCATAATTGATACAGGGTGTCTCTTTGGATAAATGTTCTTCTTTTGATCCAAGGAGTTTGTATGCCAAGTAAAACAATTGTGCCCCAAACTGCAGTGAACAACCATATTTGTGGCCCCTACTAGAAGAAATTACGTCATTTAGGCGAGAAATTACGTCACTTACGTTCTCTCTCGTCGTCTGGCCAATCTGAGCACTAGTTCATGCTCGATTTCAGGTTCGTCGGAAAATCCAGTGCACCGTCTTCAGAATAACGTAATCAGAGAAGTATCAACATGTATATGTATGTGTGTGTGTTTTATACGTGTATGTCTATGTGTATGTGTATGTCTATGTCTATGCGTGTGTGTTTGAATGTGTGCGTGTGTGGCTTTGTGTACGTGTGTGCGCATTTGTGCGTGTGTGTGTGTTTGTGAGTGTATATGTGTTTGTTTGTGTTTGTTGGAATGCGAGTGCGTGCGTGTGTGTATCTGCGTATGTGTATCTGCGTATGTGTACGGGTATGGGTTTTTGTTTGAGTGTGTGCGTGTGTTTGTGTTTGTTTGAGTGCTCGCGTGGATGAGTGTGCGTGCGTTTGTGTTTATGTGGATGTGCGTTTGTGGGTGTTTGTGTGCATTTGTTAGTGTTTGTGTGGGTGTGTGTTGTGTATCTGTATGCGTATGTGTGGGAGTTTTATTAATGCTGTGTTTGTGTGTATACGCGTGTGTAAGGGTTTGTGTTTGTGTGAGCGCATGTGTGGGGTGTTTGTGTGCATTGTTGTTTGTTTGAGTGCGAGTGCGTGCGTGCGTGCGGGAGTGGATGTTTGTGCGTGTGAGTATACGTGTGTGTAAGTGTGTGTGTGTTTTGTGTGATTGAATGCGTGTATGTGTGTGTGTGTCTGTGTTGGAGTTTGAATAATTCAGTCTGGTCGTGTGTTTGCGCATGTGTATGTTTGAAAGTGTAAGGTGTGTGTGAGTGTTTGTCATGATTGTGTGTAGAAGGGAACGACGTCATTGTGAACGCGCGTTAACTAAAAACGAAAATGGTTCAAAGGCAGCGAACAGGTAGTGAACAGCACGGGTTGACTACATCCAATAGACCGCTTCTGTGATGTATGCAAATAATATTCGTATGACGTATAGACTCCCCGTTGGCAAACTTAACAATAGTAACTAGGTTCGGCAAGATAAGTATGCCGGAGCTTACCGGACCTAGTTACTAAATAACGGAACGGGGTACTTTCCATTATAAAGAAACATACAGACTAGGTTCACTGGATAGATAATCTTTTTAAAAGAACTTTGATATCATCAACAGTAATGTTTTTTTTTGGGTGTTCGGAATAACGAATTTCTATTAAAAAGATTATCTATCCAGTGAACATATTATCACAATGGCAAATACCCCTTTCCGTTATTTATGGGCCACCCTGAAACGGTCGTTCTAGGATGGGCAACTCGTTCTCGTCCACATTAGCGAAAACTCCCTAATCGAAAACAGAAACACAGGGTGATCGTGTTTTCAAAAATAAAGAAAGACGTAAGGTGTGCACCCCCACTCCCCCCCCCCCCCCCCCATGTAGCACAAAACAGTACTAGTTGTCGCCGCTGCCCACAAATTCGCAGTAACAAAGAATGCCAGATCGGCAACTAAGCATTTATTTCACACTGTAAATATTAAGAGGTATTCTTCATGGAAGAAAATGCTTGTTAATGGCAACCCATTAATTCACAAAGTGAGATAATCAACAACAATATCGTAGCTACAGGGGGCTCGTGCACCCTCCCAATAATTTGACACAAATAATTCAAAACATACGGGGGAAATCTGTGAAAATAACTGAAATACCTTAGATGTATACCCCAATAACTTGCATGCCCCCAATCGGTCCGAAGACGCTTTGCCACTAATTAACAGCGAACGAAGACTATACGACGCTAAGCATATTTGTGTAATCTCCATTTTGTCCATTGAACATGAAAAGCTGCACCAAAAGCTTTAAAGTAGTAATTATTCACATTACACTTAAGCAATGACAAAGTACTAAAATTACAAAATAAAAAGACTCTTCCAATTGGATTTTTATTTAATATGCTCATATAGCACATGTTTTCCAACGCGGGACCTAATTGGACGATTCTCCGTCATTTTAATATGTTTTTTCGGTAAATGTTTCGGCTGAATAACCTTATTTCCCCATTAAATTGCTGAAATTCTTTGTTTTGCCTTGTTCTCTCTACCTGGGAGGGGACCACAAGACTGAAATAACGGACAGTACCGGGGAGGGGCCCACAAGACTCAAATAACGGACAGTACCAGGGAAGGGGCCCACAAGACTCAAATAACGGAC
Source organism: Echinarachnius parma (assembly GCA_037951105.1). Classification (NCBI taxonomy): domain Eukaryota; kingdom Metazoa; phylum Echinodermata; class Echinoidea; order Clypeasteroida; family Echinarachniidae; genus Echinarachnius; species Echinarachnius parma. The sequence continues at coordinate 78,234 of JBAMJV010000886.1, read as the reverse complement.
AGTACCGGGGAGGGGCCCACAAGACTAAACAAACGGACAGTACCGAGGAGGGGCCCACAAGACTGAAATAACGGACAGTACCGGGGAGAGGCCCACAAGACTGAAATAACGGACAGTACCGGGGAGGGGCCCACAAGACTGAAATAACGGACAATACCGGGGAGGAGCCCACAAGACTCAAATAACGGAGAGTACCGGGGAGGGGCCACAAGACTGAAATAACGGACAGTACGGCCCATAGTCTAAAAATGGATCCTACTAAGGGTCCATGGTCTAAACGAACGGGCGCATTTATTTATCTGTCCGGGATTTTATCGTCTCGTGGAGCCCACTCGCTCAGTTCTACCATGGACCCTACTCCATGGTTTTACGATTTGCAGTGTAGCGGACAATAGACGAACTAGGAATGAACATTCACCGAGTTTTGTCTTCGTAATCCAATCAAAAAGCTAGTATATGTTACGAAACAGTCGATAAGTCTGAGTATTAACAAGAGAGACAGATAACAGGTGTTGTGATAATGACCTGAGAGTGCAAATTGGGGTGACTGTGTCGGTGAATCCGGTTAAAGGGGTAGTTCAGTTTTGGTGAAGAGGGCGCTGCAAAAATAATTGTTTGTGAGGTAATGAAAAACTGAGTGTACAATTTTGAAGAGCATACAATTTTAATGGCAGAATCAACTTTATTTGATCAAAATCTGTTCAGAAACGGCTGCAATATCAAGCGATATATTC
>JBAMJV010000886.1:0-72500 GCA_037951105.1 Echinarachnius parma | reverse complement strand
ATGACTTTTTATATTTTTTGTGCAATTTCGCAAGTTTTACTTTTGCACCTTGGAACAGACAAATGAATGTGTTCACTCATGTGTAAAGTTTAAATTTGTATTCACCTACCAGGTTGAAAAACAATTAAATATCCTTTAACTTGATATTATAATTTATTTGTTTTTTATAAAATCTTTTTATAAAATATGAACTTGAAAAAAGTGTTTACTTTCTTTTTTTGCTGAGTGTATATATATAACAAAAATCTGGGTATTGCAATTAAAATGACAACGAGTAGTCATTGTAGCGGGATTCACACATTTGGTATGGTATATTAAATATTAAATATTGAATAATGATAGTTCAATGTGCCATAATATTATCGCGTATAATTTCAATAATAAGCTCATCATGCAAGTATTTAAAAATAATCCTATATGGGTTTTCCCCATGATACATATTACTCAGACATGCCATTGCGTAAGATGCCCGATCTCTTACTGAACATTTAACAGTCGTACCATGAATGGGATGGGACTATTTCTGCACCGTTCAGTTCTGCATCTCAACTCAGTGAACGCTTCTCGGTTGCGCAAATTGCGACCATGGACAGCTTCTCTCTTTACCGGAAGCAGCTCCTTTAGGCATGACTGGGGTTCCGTCATTCTTTTTGCAAATTTGCGACAGAGAGAGAGACGTCGTTCACTGAGCATGAGCAGTTTACATGTCTGAAGGGCGTTTTGATAGTTCTGGTATCCTAGGCCGAGCATGAGACGACATGCCCTTTTCTGGATCGCTTCGATCTTGTCACTCTGGGTCGAAGTTAACCCAGAATGCCATACCACTGCACAATATTCCAGTACTGGACGTATAAAAGAACACTATACAGTGGTGAGATCGTCGACACTCAGTCCGAAACCCTTCAAAACAGATGAAGTCTCCGATGTCCATCGGATAGGGTCTTAAGGTCTTTTCCAATGAATAACGATACCAAGAACAGTAATTTTGGTTGTATAGTTTTTGATTTAGGGCTCTCTGAGTGACTCCAAGTCAGGTTCCCATGTTCAAAGCCGAGGCCAAGTACCCTCAACATTTTCGAGACCGAGACCAGGACCAGACAAAATTATTCGAGGCCGAGACCGAGATTCTGACGCAGGTCTGAATTAATTAATCAATTAATGGGGAGTTCTTTATCTTATACCGGTTTTTACCCTTTGATTTACGCCACGATTCATGATTTACATTTAATAATGTTTAAATGTAAATCATGGGCTGCATAGGACAGTATAAAACTTTGTTAACAATTTGTTTCTGTAATATCCCCACTCCAATGATGAATAATATAGAATGAAACACCACACAACACAAGCATCAATCTGACAATTATTTATTTCAAGCCAAAAAATGAAGACAAATTTTATCATAATTAATATTTATGTTTCACATTACCATCATAACATATCAACCTCTCAGTCTATTATAACTATAAACTTAAATCGAAACACTCAAAACAATTAAAACAAAGTTATTAGAGTAATAAAATAGGTCATCCATTAATTCTCGTTTGTCTGGATAGTGTTGTCTAATGCGCAATTCACTACACCGAATACAACGTATGGGACTGGGAAAACGGTAGTGCATAATTATGAGCTGTTGTCCAGTTTAAGCCGAAGTTTATAGAAACGTAACTTTTGCGGAAAAAATGGAAGCAAGACTTTGAATATACTATATTTTCACAGAAATATCAAATATTCACGTATGTGATTAATCCAGGAAAACTTCAGATTATTAAAAAAAAATGAAATTAATGGGTCGTAATTTTCAGATGACAATGACTCACACGATCACGTCTTTTACTAGCAAGGCCTCGAGACATACGGTCATAACAAATGTTTCGATCCCTTATTAGTCAAATCTATTTCTGATTTTCGAAGAAAAATATATTCTCTGCGGAATTCCAAAACGAATGTTATCAATTCATCCTTAAACCTTAGAAATATGGGGTAAAACGAACACTTGTAGATTTTATTTTCGTAACAAAATTCATAATTATATAGCGCCACACAGTGTTGGCTCACAGCACAGTCCGAAGGAATGACAGCCACCGTAAGTTAGCGATGTGCGCATTCCGTGAACGTACGTGGTATGCATATGAACTTGTTTTATTGACCTCGATCCGGTGACGACGCGTATGAACTACTCTGTGATTAGTTAACTGTAGTTCCCAAGTAGCCCATAATGCAACCAGTAGTAGTACCTTCTGGTGACCAAAGATCGCGTCACTCTGGCAGAGTGACACCAAAGACTGTAGAATTACAAGACAGCTCACTGGCGGTCGCGCAGCGATGTCCCTTCAAACAGAATGAAGATTCAAATCGAGCTTAAGCCTAGAGCTTAGTAGCCATATGAAATTTATTATATCACTGTATTTGTGTCATTTTTATTAATAAAAAAAACATTTTAAAATTATAGACGGTTGCTTTTTTTGGAAATTCAGTTCCATTCTTTAGTAAGAATTTAAAAGAAAATAAGGATCAAACTGTACTTACAAATACTCGGCAAATCAGGCTAGCATGAAGATTGAGCAACAGCTTAAGTGTCGACCTTAGTAACCTATAGGAATATGTTTTTATGTAGAATTAATATTATCCTCATGATAAGAAAAATATTTAAAAATTATAGTCGATAGCGATTTTACAATTGAAATCAAAGCTGTGAGAAACATATTTTTTAAATTTAAAGATTTGTTACCGTGTAGAGAAAATGGCAATGGCTACTCGCGTGTTATAATGTTAATGCGCGCTCAGTCCGCGCACTGTCTTTATTTAATTCTTTATAATTGTACGCGCAAATTGTGCGCAAAGCAAATTTCACGCGCGATATGCAAATTTAGGGTCGTCAAACTTTATCACGTCATCTTGAAGTTATTTTTAGTCAGGCGAAGTAAACATTGTTATTGTGACGTCATAATGAAAAGCCTGCGTATCAAAGTGCGTGTTAATTTTGTACATCGCGCTCTGCCCATTCACGTTGTACAGGATAATTGCACAGTGGTCGGTCTTTCCATTAAAGGGGTAGTCCGGGCCTGATAAAACCATTCGTTATTTGAATAAGCAGAATAAGAGGCATAATTGGTGAAAATTTGATCAAAATCGGACAAGAAACACGGGAGTTATACCGATTTGAACATCATGTAGTAATGAGCGATCGTTTCAAAATTGCCGCCATATGCAACATCATTGACGAGCAACTCGCCATGCCTTTAGTACATGAAAATACACTTATTTCTCATTTTCGTTGCTAAAAAATTTTTTTCTCTGCTTGTTTTCACGAATTCATAGAATAATATCGATGGGCCAACCTCTTTGGAATTTGTAAGCTCATAAATTTGCTTTGTTATTAAGAAAATTTAATTTTTTTAAAATTTCCATGTAGAAGTCAAAATGGCTGCAGCTCGCAAGTGACGTCACGATCGATAGCAATTGCGAACGATACTAAAAATCGGAGCAAAGTTCATCCTGTCATAACTTTTTTAGTGCTCCACCGTTTTGACTCGGATTTTCGATCATGATTCTTCATATTCACTTCATTTTATAGCAAACATCACATTTCTGGGGTGGAATTCCCCTTTAAGCGTCTTTGGTGACACCCCCCTGTGACGTATGAACAGATGAATGGCTTTGCGCGTATCTAATTGTGACGTATGAATACATTTACGCACCTCTGCTATAGTACGCGCAAATCGCCCTTCATGGGTTGAAAATGTTTAATCAGTAATTTAAGATTCAATACATTGGTCTTCTTCACTGAACAAGACCTCAATACAATACCAGTAGACAAAGTTTTAATTTTTTACTCATTTCCGTTACTGCTCAAGATGTCTGACATGGGTAATACTAATGATATTGACTGGCTCTTTCGGGGTATACCACATGTATTGCCTTCACTAGGATCCATATTGCCCTCGTCTTCGACCCGGGCAATATATGTCGTATCCCCCTCAAGGCCAGTCAATATTATATAAATATACCCCTATTATTTAGTTAACGGGACAGTCCGCCTTTTACAAATCATCTGAAAAGTTTCCAGTATACCTAGATGGGGATAAATATGACACCCATGTGAACTTTTGAATTGAACAACGCTGTAATTTAGATTCTATGACGTAAAAACTACCAAGAAAAATAGCAAAGATATGCTTTCTTCAATGTACTACATTTCGGCCACTTGATATGTTTAGCTGATCCATTGTCAGAATACAACTGCCATGAACTTATTCACGAGAAACCTGTGTATAGATACAATTTCTTATATGCATGCTACAAAATAACAATCTCAAATGAAAGAATGAAGGAATAGAACTTAATTTCGAAGAATATTTTAGTACTTGATTGATTCTTCGGTCATTAAGTTGCACCCGGCAAACGCAGGCAGTTGGTTTGTTTATTCATAATTCTATGCTATAAACCAAAGACTATAGAATTACAAGACAGCTCACTGGCGGTCGCGCAGCGATGTCCCTTCAGACTGAATGAAGATTCAAATCGAGCTTAAGAGAAAGTTCAGTACACCCAGAGGATTGGATTCAGTACTCAATCTTGTTCATTTTAATTAATGAAAAAACATTTTAAAATTATAGTCTTTAGCTTTTTTTAGAAAAAATGTTCTCTTTGTTAGTATTAATAAAAAAATAAAAAAAAGGATCAGAACGTACTTACTTAAACTCGGCAAATTCAGGCTAGTATGACGATTGAACATCAGCTTATCTCCAAGTTCAGTATATACACCTGGGGGACATATTGTTTTGCTTATTTAATTTTGTCTTTGTTTGGTTTAAAATATTTAAAAAAGGATAGTCGATAGCGTTTTTACGTTTGAAATTATAGCTGTGAGAAATATATTTTTGAAATTTAAAGATCTTACCGTGTAGAGAAAACATGGCAATGGCTACTCGCGTATTTTAATGTTAACGCGCGCTCAGTCCGCGCACTGTCTTTATTCAATTCTTTATTATTGTACGCGCAACCAAGTGCGCAAAACAAATTTCACGCGCGATATGCAAATTTGGGGTCATCAAACTTTATCACGTGTTCTTGATATTAATTTTAGTCAGGCGATGTAAACATTGTTATTGTGACGTCATAATGAATAGCCTGCGTATCAAAGTGCGTGTTAATTTTGTACATCGCGCTCTGCCCATTCACTTTGTACAGTGGTCGGTCTTTCCATTAAGCGTCTTTGTATAAACGTAAACGAATTTACAGACGGGCGAAGGATCATGAATGGGACAATAAAAGATGTCGCGCGTTTTATTAATTGGAGGTTTATAACCATTTATAACTCCACGAAAAGGAGGTTTCAAGCCCTAATTTTTTCAGGTAAGCTGGAAAATGACATTTTCTTTCATGTAAGACAATAACCTCGCAAGTTTTAAAAGTTGGCTTGCAAAAGGTGGACTGTCCCTTTAAAGATGTTGTTCTGCGTAAGTAAAGTAGTTCTGTTTATTTTGTTTTCACACGGTGTTTATTTCACCTTTTGTTCTACTAGAAATATGTTACCTTCAAGTAGTTCTTCTGTCAATGACATAATTGTACGCAAGCCAATCCAGGAAGTAAAACGAATCGTTGTTTTATTTCCGACATCTTCTTCGAAGCCACGTGTTGGGGCGAGGTTCATGCGGATGACGCATGGAAAGGAGTCGATTAAATGTCCCACTTTTGACCCCAGAAGCTGACCGGAACTGGACACTACGGCACACTTCGAGCATTTGACGCGAAGAGCCTGTGAAGATAGGATGATGAGAATAGGCTAAGGATACGGAAGTTCGAGGAGAGATTGATTGAGACTAGAGGGCAACAGAGAAAATCATAATGAGCAATCACACAAATACCAGTATGTCACAATGACATACGTGCACGATTCCAGATAATGTTAATCTGCATGCGAAGTAGTCTACAGTAGATAAGACCCTGCTTAACTTTATTATACATGCCCCTTCGCACAGAGTGGTTTATTTTTGTTGAAGCTCAACTCGTCCTACACTCTTAGTTTCTAAGATTTATTTTTAAGTCAGAAGAAATTATTGTTTTAATCCAAATCTTGAATCAGTGACAAAACCCTTGAATTTAAAGGGTACCACCACCCAAACATAATAATCTTATTATAGAAAGGTAACATCTTTAGTATTCTATTCCATCAACAAGTTCACAAAAATATGTTTTCAGAAAAAAATATATATTGGAAAACGCATCACCATTCTGAAGCATGCGTTCATGCGGTCTGAATTGCGAAGACTAATGCGTGCCGAGCGAACGAATCGCCAGGGATTCTATTGCCTACAAGCGTACGCGTGAATAGCATTGGCGCACTCACAAATGTTTGGCTCGTATGGAACCAGGAAATAGCAGTGGTTCCGTAAGTGGTGTAAATTAATTGCTTTGTTTATGAATTACATAACCCTTTGCAAAATGTTGGGTATCTATTTGATATCACAACACGGTACCAAAACATATAATAATGTGTTGTTCTTTGCCTGGTGGTCCCCTTTAAAATAAGTCTAAGCTAAAAGTAAAGTCCCTAGAAGATTTAAAGTTTAAGTCTGTTGTATTTATATTTCAAGTCTTAGATTTACTTTTAAACCCTTGGATACCTGAAAAGAATTAAATAATGGAGTCATCGAGCTCCTAAAAGTCAAGCATGAAGAATTAATACTTGAGAAGATTTCTGGTAATGTTTTGTTTTAAAGTTTATTGTCGATGATACAAATTAGCTGGAGAACTTTAATAGTTGGCCTTTTGAGGTCTTACGGATAAGTAACGTATACTACATACTTCAAATGGCTTGCATCTGATGAAAATAGAACTGATTCTTTACGTGGTTTAGAATCACAGCGTCTTCTACAAATGTTTTTCTTTTTTTTTAATAATTGCGTGGACCCTAATTTATTTACCGCAACACAGTTCGATTTGCAACGTACAATTCAACGCGTTTCTGGCGAGTGCAGTGAGTGGGGTAGATCTACACCAAGATCTACTTTCTAATTAATTTAAATGTGTGACTTTTCCCATTGACATTGCACCGTACGTGTACGGTACTGTGCACACTGCGCTGCAAATGTCGAGTGTCACAATGTTCGAAGAAAGCGATTAACAAGGCGACCAACGCGCGCTAGCCGTGAGATCTGATTCGTTGAAATCTTATCTTGCACTGCGTGACGCCATCTACAGGCCAACTGATTGGCGAGAATTTTAAGTATGTCAAAGATTTGTATCCAGAAACTGGTTCCGATAACAACTTTAAAGTCTTAAAAACTTAAAATATTTGAAGTTTAAATGGATTTCAAATTTAAGTCCTAGACATTTAGTACATGAGCTGTAATAAGTGGATCACACTAGTTTAGTTGATTACTCTCTAGGAGAGTGAATATATCTAGTAAAGTGGATCTCTCTAGTAATTTAAAGTGGATACCTTGAGCAAAGTGGAGCTCTCTAGGAGAGTGGGTCTCTCTAGTAAAGTGGAACTATCTAATAAGTGAATATCTTGAGCAAAGTGGAGCTTTCTACGAGAGTGGATCTCTGTAGTAAAGTGGGACTCTCTAGTAATTTAAAGTGGAACTCTCTAGTAATTTAAAGTAAATATCTTGAGTAAAGTGAAGCTCTATAGGAAAGTAGGTCTCTGTAGTAAAGTGGAACTCTCTAGTAATTTAAAGTGGATATCTTGAGTAAAGTGGAGCTTTCTACGAGAGTGGATCTCTCTAGTAAAGTGGAGCTCCCTAGGAGAGTGGGTCTCTCTAGTAATGTGGAACTCTCTAGTAATTTAAAGTGGATATCTTGAGTAAAGTGGAGCTCTCTAGGAGAGTGGGTCTCTCTAGTAAAGTGGAACTCTCTAGTAATTTAAAATTGGAACTTAGAAATTTAAAGTGGATATCCTGAGTAAAGGGAAGCTCTCTAGGAGAATGATTCTCTTTAGTAAAGTGGAACTCTCTAGTAATTCAAAGTTGATATCTTGAGTAAAGTGGAGCTCTCTAGGAGAGTGGGTCTCTCTAGTAAAGTGGAACTCTCTAGGCGAGTGGGTCTTTCTAGTAAAGTGGAACTTTCTAGTAATTTAAAGTTGATATATTGAGTAAAGTGAAGCTCTATAGGAGAGTGGGTCTCTCAAGTAAAGTGGAACTCTCTAGTAATTTAAAGTGGATATCTTGAGTAAAGTGGAGCTCTCTGGGAGAGTGGGTCTCTCTAGTAAAGTGGAGCTCCCTAGGAGAGTGGGTCTCTCTAGTAATGTGGAACTCTCTAGTAATTTAAAGTGGATATCTTGAGTAAAGTGGAGCTCTCTAGGAGAGTGGGTCTCTCTAGTAAAGTGGAACTCTCTAGTAATTTAAAATTGGAACTTAGAAATTTAAAGTGGATATCCTGAGTTAAGTGAAGCTCTCTAGGAGAATGATTCTCTTTAGTAAAGTGGAACTCTCTAGTAATTCAAAGTTGATATCTTGAGTAAAGTGGAGCTCTCTAGGAGAGTGGGTCTCTCTAGTAAAGTGGAACTCTCTAGGCGAGTGGGTCTTTCTAGTAAAGTGGAACTTTCTAGTAATTTAAAGTTGATATATTGAGTAAAGTGAAGCTCTATAGGAGAGTGGGTCTCTCAAGTAAAGTGGAACTCTCTAGTAATTTAAAGTGGATATCTTGAGTAAAGTGAAGCTCTATAGGAGAGTGGGTCTCTCTAGTAAAGTGGAACTCTCTAGTAATTTAAAGTGGATATCTTGAGTAAAGTGGAGCTCTCTAGGAGAGTGAGTCTCTCTAGTAAAGTGGAACTCTCTAGTAATTAAAAGTGGATATATTGAGTAAAGTGAAGCTCTATAGGAGAGTGGGTCTCTCTAGTAAAGTGGAACTCTCTAGTAATTTAAAGTGCATATCTTGAGTAAAGTGAAGCTCTATAGGAGAGTCGGTCTCTCTAGTAAAGTGGAACTCGCTAGTAATTTAAAGTGGATATCTTGAGTAAAGTGGAGCTATCTAGGAGAGTGGGTCTCTCTAATAAAGTGGAACTCTGTAGTAATTTAAAGTGGATATATGAAGAGCTTAATTCCAAAAGGCGCTAAATCCACTTTTCATCAAATTGGATTTTCTTGCACGATTAAATGCTCATCAAACATGTGCATATAATTAACCATTTAACTCCTCAAAATAATTTTTAGAAATATGAACAAAATTGGATAAAATGTTTTGTTTAGTTCCAAAAGGCGCTAAATCCAAAATGGTTTAGTTCCAAAAGGCGCTTAAACCATCATGTGATCAAACAGGCACGTTTTGACCAATCAGAGTGCAGTATCAGCGTAGCAGACGATGCCTATACGTACTAGAGAAACGCCGTTTGCCTGATCGCTGCCATTTCATTGTACTTCTGTCTGGTTTAATTCCTTTTGAAAGCGGTGTGTAAGGACACACACCAATGACTAAGGATAGAATAGTTATTTACACAACCAGAGATCACCCCAAATGGCTGAGGAATGATGAATTCTGTGAAGAAGTAGAACACGTACAGGCTGAGCTTCGACATCCTATTTGGTAAGTATTGCCCCATACACTCATTTTCGTGTTAGTATTGTAAGTGTCATATTGCATGTAAAATGGAAGAGCATCGCCAATTAGAACAATATAAACAGTATAAAATGAAATAAAAAATACTTTTAGTTCTCAAGAGAAAGTGGATTTTAATGTAACAGTATCTATTTGGGTATTGATCCGTTTTATATTATAGATCTGCTGCACCTAAAATACAGTGGCGTACTACAAACTTTGTAGATGTGGTGTAGCTGTAGCCATAGAGTCGTAGACACGAGTGCTACTAGCTGCTACTTGTACTATGCAAGTACTCGCTAGCGGCAAGTGAAAACTGCAATGCAGATATTGAATACGTGCCATAGGCATTAGGCCTGCATTAGCACAAGCAGTACGTAGCAATAAAAGCCCTGTGTAGTTGAATGCCTTTAACCCATTGCCTAATACAATATGGTTAGTGTGTGTTTTTGAAATTAATTTTGGATTGAGTCATCCTACCAGGAATATGTACCCTGTAGATGTGGATTGAGTTGACCATACGTGCATAACTCAATAAGCCATAAGAAAAAGTGATTCAAACAATTAGCATTAATTTATCTTCTTTTTTTCTATTAATAGGGAATATCTCGGTCGTCCTAGCCAACGTCAAGCTCGCAACCGACGATAGATGACAACTTCTACCACGAATCTCTGTCGTCATGCCCCACGTCGATCTCCATGACTGACGTCAAGTTAACAACCGGTGGTCGATGGTGACGGCAACTGCGAATCTCGATCATCATGTCCCGTGTCGATCTCCATGATGCGACGACTGACGTCAAGTTCAACCACGGATGGTGGATGGTGACAGCGACCGCGAATCTCGGTGGTCATGTCCCACGTCGATCTCCATGACGCAACGACTGACGTCAAGTTTAACAACCGCTGGTGGATGGTGACAGCAACCGCGAATCTCGGTCGTCATGTCCCACGTCGATCTCCATGACTTGACAACTGACGTCAAGTTTAACAACCGGTGTTCGATTGTGACAGCGACCGCGAATCTCGGTCGTCATGTCCTACGTCGATCTCCATGACGTGACGACTGACGTCAAGTTTAACAACCGGTGGTGGATGGTGACAGCAACCGCGAATCTCGGTCGTCATGTCCCACGTCGATCTCCATGACGTGACGACTGACGTCAAGTTTAACAACTGGTGGTGGATTGTGACAACAACCGCGAATCTTGGTCGTCATGTCCCGTGTCGATCTCCATGACCCGACGACTGACGTCAAGTTCAACCACGGTTGGTGGATGGTGACAGCGACCGCGAATTTCGGTAGTCATGTCCCATGTCGGTGTCCATGACGCGACGACTAATGTCCATAACACGCTGTGCACGTTACAGTGCATGATACTAACTCAATTTTTTTTTCCAGTTTGACATGATTTTTATCAATATCTGATTTATTTGTGTCATTTTCTTGAATGGCTTTTTCAGAATGAGTAAATCAATTTTGCAAGATAATCATAATTCATTACGTCTTTACTGATTGTTTATTTTGTTTCCATGGTTACTGTGGATCTGGTTAATATCCTTATTTTTCTGATGTTCTGAAATGTGTTGAATTAGGATAACAAGTGAGAACATGACGATTGAAGTTGTGCTTGGACTGCTTGGAGAGAAGATCATGATGCATGGTTGGCATCTGAGTGGAATGTGCTGAATGACGGTGGTACAGTAAAATGCTACACAGTGTTACGGCATAGATATGGATGTAACAGGTCATTAGAACCTTGATTCATATTCTAAAATAATTCTAATCATCACAGGATAACATTCATTTTTAATCTATAACCAACCATACGTATAACCTGTATATTCTGATATCATGCGTCAACATTTTAATTCCAAAAGGCGCTAAATCCATGTTTATTTCCAAAATGCGCTAAATCCGGTGAAAAATTATTTTGAAAAAATATTTAAAAATAACTACTGTAGCAGGATTTCTTTCATGAGTGTTTTTTTAATGTGTTATGATAGGTTTTCATTATGTATGAAATTCTCAATCATTGAAAGAAGTGAAAGTGGTCTAATACAAAAACATTGATTTACTCGAAAAGTCCAAAAGTTGATTTAGCGCCTTTTGGAATTAAACTCTTCATATTGAGTAAAGTGAAGCTCTTTAGGAGAGTGGGTCTCTCTAATAAAGTGGAACTCTAGTAATTTAAAGTGGATATCTTGAGTAAAGTGAAGCTCTTTAGGAGAGTGGGTCTCTCTAGTAAAGTGGAACTCTCTAGTAATTTAAAGTGGATATCTTGAGTAAAGTGGAGCTCTCTAGGAGAGTGGGTCTCTCTAGAAAAGTGGAGCTCTCTAGGAGAGTGGGTGTTTCTAGTAAAGTGGAACTCTCTAGTAATTTAAAGTGGACATCTTGAGTAAAGTGGAGTTCTCTAGGAGAGTGGGTCTCTCTAGTAAAGTGGAGCTCTCTTGGAGAGTGGGTCTTTCTAGTAAAGTGGAACTCTCTAGTAATTTAAAGTGGAACTCTCTAGTAATTTAAAGTGGATATCTAGAGTAAATTGGAGCTCTCTAGGAGAGTGGGTCTCTGTAGTAAAGTGGAACTATCTAGTAATTTAAAGTGGAACTCTCTAGTAATTTAAAGTGGATATATTGAGTAAAGTGAAGCTCTATAGGAGAGTGGGTCTCTGTAGTAAAGTGGAACTCGCTAGTAATTTAAAGTGGATATCTTGAGTAAAGTGGAGCTATGTAGGAGAGTGGGTCTCTCTAATAAAGTGGAACTCTGTAGTAATTTAAAGTGGATATCTTGAGTAAAGTGAAGCTCTATAGGAGAGTGGGTCTCTGTAGTAAAGTGGAACTCTCTAGTAATTTAAAGTGGATATCTTGAGTAAAGTGAAGATCTATAGGAGAATGGGTCTCTCTAGTAAAGTGGAGCTCTCTAGGAGAGTGGGTCTCTCTAGTAAAGTGAAACTCTCTAGTAATTTAAAGTGGATATCTAGAGTAAAGTGGAGCTCTCTAGGAGAGTGGGTCTCTCTAGGAAAGTGGAGCTCTCTAGGAGAGTGGGTCTCTGTAGTAAAGTGGAACTATCTAGTAATTTAAAGTGAACTCTCTAGTAATTTAAAGTGGAACTCTCTAGTAATTTAAAGTGGAACGCTCTAGTAATTTAAAGTGGATATCTTGAGTAAAGTGAAGATCTATAGGAGAATGGGTCTCTCTAGTAAAGTGGAGCTCTCTAGGAGAGTGGGTCTCTCTAGTAGAGTGAAACTCTCTAGTAATTTAAAGTGGAACTCTCTAGTAATTTAAAGTGGATATCTAGAGTAAAGTGGAGCTATCTAAGAGAGTGGGTCTCTGTAGTAAAGTGGAACTATCTAGTAATTTAAAGTGGAACTCTCTAGTAATTTAAAGTGGAACTCTCTAGTAATTTAAAGTGGAACTCTCTAGTAATTTAAAGTGGATATCTTGAGTAAAGTGAAGATCTATAGGAGAATGGGTCTCTCTAGTAAAGTGGAGCTCTCTAGGAGAGTGGGTCTCTCTAGTAAAGTGAAACTCTCTAGTAATTTAAAGTGGATATATTGAGTAAAGTGGAGCTCTCTAGGAGAGTGGGTCTCTCTAGGAAAGTGGAGCTCTCTAGGAGAGTGGGTGTTTCTAGTAAAGTGGAACTCTCTAGTAATTAAAAGAGGAACTCTCTAGTAATTTAAAGTGGACATCTTGAGTAAAGTGAAGATATATAGGAGAATGGGTCTCTCTAGTAAAATGAAGCTCTCTAGGAGAGTGGATCTCTCTAGTAAAGTGGAACTCTCTAGTAATTTAAAGTGTTAATCTTGAGTAAAGTGAAGCTCTATAGGAGAGTGGGTCTCTGTAGTAAAGTGGAACTCTCTAGTAATTTAAAGTGGATATCTTGAGTAAAGTGAAGATCTATAGGAGAATGGGTCTCTCTAGTAAAGTGGAGCTCTCTAGGAGAGTGGGTCTCTCTAGTAAAGTGAAACTCTCTAGTAATTTAAAGTGGATATCTAGAGTAAAGTGGAGCTATCTAGGAGAGTGGGTCTCTGTAGTAAAGTGGAACTATCTAGTAATTTAAAGTGGAACTCTCTAGTAATTTAAAGTGGAACTCTCTAGTAATTTAAAGTGGAACCCTCTAGTAATTTAAAGTGGATATCTTGAGTAAAGTGAAGATCTATAGGAGAATTGGTCTCTCTAGTAAAGTGGAGCCCTCTAGGAGAGTGGGTCTCTCTAGTAAAGTGAAACTCTCTAGTAATTTAAAGTGGAACTCTATAGTAATTTAAAGTGGATATCTAGAGTAAAGTGGAGCTATCTAAGAGAGTGGGTCTCTGTAGTAAAGTGGAACTATCTAGTAATTTAAGTGGAACTCTCTAGTAATTTAAAGTGGAACTCTTGAGTAAAGTGAAGATATATAGGAGAATGGGTCTCTCTAGTAAAATGAAGCTCTCTAGGAGAGTGGATCTCTCTAGTAAAGTGGAACTCTCTAGTAATTTAAAGTGGATATCTTGAGTAAGTGGAGTTCTCTAGGAGAGTGAGTCTCTCTAGTAAAGTGGAACTCTCTAGTAATTTAAAGTGGATATATTGAGTAAAGTGAAGCTCTATAGGAGAGTGGGTCTCTCTAGTAAAGTGGAACTCTCTAGTAATTTAAAGTGGATATATTGAGTAAAGTGAAGCTCTATAGGAGAGTGGGTCTCTCTAGTAAAGTGAAACTCTCTTGTAATTTAAAGTGGCTATCTGGAGTAAAGTGGAGCTCTCTATGAGAGTGGGTCTCTCAAGTAAAGTGGAACTCGCTAGTAATTTAAAGTGGATATCTTGAGTAAAGTGGAGCTATCTAGGAGAGTGGGTCTCTCTAATAGAGTGGAACTCTGTAGTAATTTAAAGTGGATATCTTGAGTAAAGTGAAGCTCTTTAGGAGAGTGGGTCTCTCTAATAAAGTGGAAGTCTCTAGTAATTTAAAGTGCATATCTTGAGTAAAGTGGAGCTCTCTAGGAGAGTGGGTCTCTCTAGAAAAGTGGAGCTCTCTAGGAGAGTGGGTCTATCTAGTAAAGTGGAACTCTCTAGTAATTAAAGTGGAACTCTCTAGTAATTTAAAGTGGGTCTCTCTAGTAAAGTGGAGCTCTCTAGGAGAGTGGGTCTCTCTAGTAAAGTGAAACTCTCTAGTAATTTAAAGTGGATATCTAGAGTAAAGTGGAGCTATCTAGGAGAGTGGGTCTCTGTAGTAAAGTGGAACTATCTAGTAATTTAAAGTGGAACTCTCTAGTAATTTAAAGTGGAACTCTCTAGTAATTTAAAGTGGAACCCTCTAGTAATTTAAAGTGGATATCTTGAGTAAAGTGAAGATCTATAGGAGAATTGGTCTCTCTAGTAAAGTGGAGCCCTCTAGGAGAGTGGGTCTCTCTAGTAAAGTGAAACTCTCTAGTAATTTAAAGTGGAACTCTATAGTAATTTAAAGTGGATATCTAGAGTAAAGTGGAGCTATCTAAGAGAGTGTGTCTCTGTAGTAAAGTGGAACTATCTAGTAATTTAAAGTGGAACTCTCTAGTAATTTAAAGTGGAACTCTTGAGTAAAGTGAAGATATATAGGAGAATGGGTCTCTCTAGTAAAATGAAGCTCTCTAGGAGAGTGGATCTCTCTAGTAAAGTGGAACTCTCTAGTAATTTAAAGTGGATATCTTGAGTAAAGTGGAGTTCTCTAGGAGAGTGAGTCTCTCTAGTAAAGTGGAACTCTCTAGTAATTTAAAGTGGATATATTGAGTAAAGTGAAGCTCTATAGGAAAGTGGGTCTCTCTAGTAAAGTGGAACTCTCTAGTAATTTAAAGTGGATATATTGAGTAAAGTGAAGCTCTATAGGAGAGTGGGTCTCTCTAGTAAAGTGGAACTCTCTTGTAATTTAAAGTGGCTATCTGGAGTAAAGTGGAGCTCTCTATGAGAGTGGGTCTCTCAAGTAAAGTGGAACTCGCTAGTAATTTAAAGTGGATATCTTGAGTAAAGTGGAGCTATCTAGGAGAGTGGGTCTCTCTAATAGAGTGGAACTCTGTAGTAATTTAAAGTGGATATCTTGAGTAAAGTGAAGCTCTTTAGGAGAGTGGGTCTCTCTAATAAAGTGGAAGTCTCTAGTAATTTAAAGTGCATATCTTGAGTAAAGTGGAGCTCTCTAGGAGAGTGGGTCTCTCTAGAAAAGTGGAGCTCTCTAGGAGAGTGGGTCTATCTAGTAAAGTGGAACTCTCTAGTAATTAAAGTGGAACTCTCTAGTAATTTAAAGTGGATATCTTGAGTAAAGTGAAGCTCTTTAGGAGAGTGGGTCTCTGTAGTACAGTGGAACTCTCTAGTAATTTAAAGTGGATATCTTGAGTAAAGTGAAGATCTATAGGAGAATGGGTCTCTCTAGTAAAGTGGAGCTCTCTAGGAGAGTGGGTCTGTCTAGTAAAGTGAAACTCTCTAGTAATTTAAAGTGGATATCTTGAGTAAAGTGGAGTTCTCTAGGAGAGTGGGTCTCTCTAGTAAAGTGGAGCTCTCTTGAAGAGTGCGTCATTCTAGTAAAGTGGAACTCTCTAGTAATTTAAAGTGGAACTCTCTAGTAATTTAAAGTGGATATCTTGAGTAAAGTAGAGCTCTCTAGGAGAGTGGGTCTCTCTAGGAAAGTGGAGCTCTCTAGGAGAGTGGGTCTTTCTAGTAAAGTGGAACTCTCTATTAATTAAAAGTGGGACTCTCTAGTAATTTAAAGTGGACATCTTGAGTAAAGTGAATATCTATAGGAGAATGGGTCTCTCTAGTAAAATGAAGCTCTCTAGGAGAGTGGGTCTCTCTAGTAAAGTGGAACTCTCTAGTAATTTAAAGTGGATATCTTGAGTAAAGTGGAGTTCTCTAGGAGAGTGAGTCTCTCTAGTAAACTGGAACTCTCTAGTAATTTAAAGTGGATATATTGAGTAAAGTGAAGCTCTATAGGAGAGAGGGTCTCTCTAGTAAAGTGGAACTCTCTAGTAATTTAAAGTGCATATCTTGAGTAAAGTGAAGCTCTATAGGAGAGGGGGTCTCGCTAGTAAAGTGGAACTCTCTTGTAATTTAAAGTGTATATGTGGAGTAAAGTGGAGCTCTCTGTGAAAGTGGTTCTCTCTAGTAAAGTGGAACTCGCTAGTAATTTAAAGTGGATATCTTGAGTAAAGTGGAGCCATGTAGGAGAGTGGGTCTCTGTAGTAAAGTGGAACTCTCTAGTAATTTAAAGTGGATATCTTGAGTAAAGTGAAGATCTATAGGAGAATGGGTCTCTCTAGTAAAGTGGAGCTCTCTAGGAGAGTGGGTCTCTCTAGTAAAGTGAAACCCTCTAGTAATTTAAAGTGGAACTCTATAGTAATTTAAAGTGGATATCTAGAGTAAAGTGGAGCTATCTAAGAGAGGGGGTCTCGCTAGTAAAGTGGAACTCTCTAGTAATTTAAATT
The DNA here is from genome assembly GCA_037951105.1 of Echinarachnius parma. Lineage (NCBI taxonomy): Eukaryota > Metazoa > Echinodermata > Echinoidea > Clypeasteroida > Echinarachniidae > Echinarachnius > Echinarachnius parma. Next base: position 55,542 of record JBAMJV010000886.1, on the reverse strand, counting down.
GGATATCTTGAGTAAAGTGAAGATCTATAGGAGAATGGGTCTCTCTAGTAAAGTGGAGCTCTCTAGGAGAGTGGGTCTCTCTAGTAAAGTGGAACTCTCTAGTAATTTAAAGTGGATATATTGAGTAAAGTGAAGCTCTATAGGAGAGTGGGTCTCTCTAGTAAAGTGAAACTCTCTTGTAATTTAAAGTGGCTATCTGGAGTAAAGTGGAGCTCTCTATGAGAGTGGGTCTCTCAAGTAAAGTGGAACTCGCTAGTAATTTAAAGTGGATATCTTGAGTAAAGTGGAGCTATCTAGGAGAGTGGGTCTCTCTAATAGAGTGGAACTCTGTAGTAATTTAAAGTGGATATCTTGAGTAAAGTGAAGCTCTTTAGGAGAGTGGGTCTCTCTAATAAAGTGGAAGTCTCTAGTAATTTAAAGTGCATATCTTGAGTAAAGTGGAGCTCTCTAGGAGAGTGGGTCTCTCTAGAAAAGTGGAGCTCTCTAGGAGAGTGGGTCTATCTAGTAAAGTGGAACTCTCTAGTAATTAAAGTGGAACTCTCTAGTAATTTAAAGTGGGTCTCTCTAGTAAAGTGGAGCTCTCTAGGAGAGTGGGTCCTCTCTAGTAAAGTGAAACTCTCTAGTAATTTAAAGTGGATATCTAGAGTAAAGTGGAGCTATCTAGGAGAGTGGGTCTCTGTAGTAAAGTGGAACTATCTAGTAATTTAAAGTGGAACTCTCTAGTAATTTAAAGTGGAACTCTCTAGTAATTTAAAAGTGGAACCCTCTAGTAATTTAAAGTGGATATCTTGAGTAAAGTGAAGATCTATAGGAGAATTGGTCTCTCTAGTAAAGTGGAGCCCTCTAGGAGAGTGGGTCTCTCTAGTAAAGTGAAACTCTCTAGTAATTTAAAGTGGAACTCTATAGTAATTTAAAGTGGATATCTAGAGTAAAGTGGAGCTATCTAAGAGAGTGTGTCTCTGTAGTAAAGTGGAACTATCTAGTAATTTAAAGTGGAACTCTCTAGTAATTTAAAGTGGAACTCTTGAGTAAAGTGAAGATATATAGGAGAATGGGTCTCTCTAGTAAAATGAAGCTCTCTAGGAGAGTGGATCTCTCTAGTAAAGTGGAACTCTCTAGTAATTTAAAGTGGATATCTTGAGTAAAGTGGAGTTCTCTAGGAGAGTGAGTCTCTCTAGTAAAGTGGAACTCTCTAGTAATTTAAGTGGATATATTGAGTAAAGTGAAGCTCTATAGGAGAGTGGGTCTCTCTAGTAAAGTGGAACTCTCTAGTAATTTAAAGTGGATATATTGAGTAAAGTGAAGCTCTATAGGAGAGTGGGTCTCTCTAGTAAAGTGGAACTCTCTTGTAATTTAAAGTGGCTATCTGGAGTAAAGTGGAGCTCTCTATGAGAGTGGGTCTCTCAAGTAAAGTGGAACTCGCTAGTAATTTAAAGTGGATATCTTGAGTAAAGTGGAGCTATCTAGGAGAGTGGGTCTCTCTAATAGAGTGGAACTCTGTAGTAATTTAAAGTGGATATCTTGAGTAAAGTGAAGCTCTTTAGGAGAGTGGGTCTCTCTAATAAAGTGGAAGTCTCTAGTAATTTAAAGTGCATATCTTGAGTAAAGTGGAGCTCTCTAGGAGAGTGGGTCTCTCTAGAAAAGTGGAGCTCTCTAGGAGAGTGGGTCTATCTAGTAAAGTGGAACTCTCTAGTAATTAAAGTGGAACTCTCTAGTAATTTAAAGTGGATATCTTGAGTAAAGTGAAGCTCTTTAGGAGAGTGGGTCTCTGTAGTACAGTGGAACTCTCTAGTAATTTAAAGTGGATATCTTGAGTAAAGTGAAGATCTATAGGAGAATGGGTCTCTCTAGTAAAGTGGAGCTCTCTAGGAGAGTGGGTCTGTCTAGTAAAGTGAAACTCTCTAGTAATTTAAAGTGGATATCTTGAGTAAAGTGGAGTTCTCTAGGAGAGTGGGTCTCTCTAGTAAAGTGGAGCTCTCTTGAAGAGTGCGTCATTCTAGTAAAGTGGAACTCTCTAGTAATTTAAAGTGGAACTCTCTAGTAATTTAAAGTGGATATCTTGAGTAAAGTAGAGCTCTCTAGGAGAGTGGGTCTCTCTAGGAAAGTGGAGCTCTCTAGGAGAGTGGGTCTTTCTAGTAAAGTGGAACTCTCTATTAATTAAAAGTGGGACTCTCTAGTAATTTAAAGTGGACATCTTGAGTAAAGTGAATATCTATAGGAGAATGGGTCTCTCTAGTAAAATGAAGCTCTCTAGGAGAGTGGGTCTCTCTAGTAAAGTGGAACTCTCTAGTAATTTAAAGTGGATATCTTGAGTAAAGTGGAGTTCTCTAGGAGAGTGAGTCTCTCTAGTAAACTGGAACTCTCTAGTAATTTAAAGTGGATATATTGAGTAAAGTGAAGCTCTATAGGAGAGAGGGTCTCTCTAGTAAAGTGGAACTCTCTAGTAATTTAAAGTGCATATCTTGAGTAAAGTGAAGCTCTATAGGAGAGGGGGTCTCGCTAGTAAAGTGGAACTCTCTTGTAATTTAAAGTGTATATGTGGAGTAAAGTGGAGCTCTCTGTGAAAGTGGTTCTCTCTAGTAAAGTGGAACTCGCTAGTAATTTAAAGTGGATATCTTGAGTAAAGTGGAGCCATGTAGGAGAGTGGGTCTCTGTAGTAAAGTGGAACTCTCTAGTAATTTAAAGTGGATATCTTGAGTAAAGTGAAGATCTATAGGAGAATGGGTCTCTCTAGTAAAGTGGAGCTCTCTAGGAGAGTGGGTCTCTCTAGTAAAGTGAAACCCTCTAGTAATTTAAAGTGGAACTCTATAGTAATTTAAAGTGGATATCTAGAGTAAAGTGGAGCTATCTAAGAGAGGGGGTCTCGCTAGTAAAGTGGAACTCTCTAGTAATTTAAATTGGATATCTTGAGTAAAGTGAAGATCTATAGGAGAATGGGTCTCTCTAGTAAAGTGGAGCTCTCTAGGAGAGTGGGTCTCTCTAGTAAAGTGAAACTCTCTAGTAATTTAAAGTGGATATCTAGAGTAAAGTGGAGCTATCTAGGAGAGTGGGTCTCTGTAGTAAAGTGGAACTATCTAGTAATTTAAAGTGGAACTCTCTAGTAATTTAAAGTGGAACTCTCTAGTAATTTAAAGTGGATATATTGAGTAAAGTGAAGCTCTATAGGAGAGTGGGTCTCTGTAGTAAAGTGGAACTCGCTAGTAATTTAAGGTGGATATCTTGAGTAAAGTGGAGCTATGTAGGAGAGTGGGTCTCTCTAATAAAGTGGAACTCTGTAGTAATTTAAAGTGTTAATCTTGAGTAAAGTGAAGCTCTATAGGAGAGTGGGTCTCTGTAGTAAAGTGGAACTCTCTAGTAATTTAAAGTGGATATCTTGAGTAAAGTGAAGATCTATAGGAGAATGGGTCTCTCTAGTAAAGTGGAACTATCTAGTAATTTAAAGTGGAACACTCTAGTAATTTAAAGTGGAACTCTCTAGTAATTTAAAGTGGAACTCTCTCGTAATTTAAAGTGGATATCTTGAGTAAAGTGAAGATCTATAGGAGAATTGGTCTCTCTAGTAAAGTGGAGCCCTCTAGGAGAGTGGGTCTCTCTAGTAAAGTGAAACTCTCTAGTAATTTAAAGTGGAACTCTATAGTAATTTAAAGTGGATATATTGAGTAAAGTGGAGCTCTCTAGGAGAGTGGGTCTCTCTAGGAAAGTGGAGCTCTCTAGGAGAGTGGGTGTTTCTAGTAAAGTGGAACTCTCTAGTAATTAAAAGAGGAACTCTCTAGTAATTTAAAGTGGACATCTTGAGTAAAGTGAAGATATATAGGAGAATGGGTCTCTCTAGTAAAATGAAGCTCTCTAGGAGAGTGGATCTCTCTAGTAAAGTGGAACTCTCTAGTAATTTAAAGTGTTAATCTTGAGTAAAGTGAAGCTCTATAGGAGAGTGGGTCTCTGTAGTAAAGTGGAACTCTCTAGTAATTTAAAGTGGATATCTTGAGTAAAGTGAAGATCTATAGGAGAATGGGTCTCTCTAGTAAAGTGGAGCTCTCTAGGAGAGTGGGTCTCTCTAGTAAAGTGAAACTCTCTAGTAATTTAAAGTGGATATCTAGAGTAAAGTGGAGCTATCTAGGAGAGTGGGTCTCTGTAGTAAAGTGGAACTATCTAGTAATTTAAAGTGGAACTCTCTAGTAATTTAAAGTGGAACTCTCTAGTAATTTAAAGTGGAACCCTCTAGTAATTTAAAGTGGATATCTTGAGTAAAGTGAAGATCTATAGGAGAATTGGTCTCTCTAGTAAAGTGGAGCCCTCTAGGAGAGTGGGTCTCTCTAGTAAAGTGAAACTCTCTAGTAATTTAAAGTGGAACTCTATAGCAATTTAAAGTGGATATCTAGAGTAAAGTGGAGCTATCTAAGAGAGTGGGTCTCTGTAGTAAAGTGGAACTATCTAGTAATTTAAAGTGGAACTCTCTAGTAATTTAAAGTTGAACTCTTGAGTAAAGTGAAGATATATAGGAGAATGGGTCTCTCTAGTAAAATGAAGCTCTCTAGGAGAGTGGATCTCTCTAGTAAAGTGGAACTCTCTAGTAATTTAAAGTGGATATCTTGAGTAAAGTGGAGTTCTCTAGGAGAGTGAGTCTCTCTAGTAAAGTGGAACTCTCTAGTAATTTAAAGTGGATATATTGAGTAAAGTGAAGCTCTATAGGAGAGTGGGTCTCTCTAGTAAAGTGGAACTCTCTAGTAATTTAAAGTGGATATATTGAGTAAAGTGAAGCTCTATAGGAGAGTGGGTCTCTCTAGTAAAGTGGAACTCTCTTGTAATTTAAAGTGGCTATCTGGAGTAAAGTGGAGCTCTCTATGAGAGTGGGTCTCTCAAGTAAAGTGGAACTCGCTAGTAATTTAAAGTGGATATCTTGAGTAAAGTGGAGCTATCTAGGAGAGTGGGTCTCTCTAATAGAGTGGAACTCTGTAGTAATTTAAAGTGGATATCTTGAGTAAAGTGAAGCTCTTTAGGAGAGTGGGTCTCTCTAATAAAGTGGAAGTCTCTAGTAATTTAAAGTGCATATCTTGAGTAAAGTGGAGCTCTCTAGGAGAGTGGGTCTCTCTAGAAAAGTGGAGCTCTCTAGGAGAGTGGGTCTATCTAGTAAAGTGGAACTCTCTAGTAATTAAAGTGGAACTCTCTAGTAATTTAAAGTGGGTCTCTCTAGTAAAGTGGAGCTCTCTAGGAGAGTGGGTCTCTCTAGTAAAGTGAAACTCTCTAGTAATTTAAAGTGGATATCTAGAGTAAAGTGGAGCTATCTAGGAGAGTGGGTCTCTGTAGTAAAGTGGAACTATCTAGTAATTTAAAGTGGAACTCTCTAGTAATTTAAAGTGGAACTCTCTAGTAATTTAAAGTGGAACCCTCTAGTAATTTAAAGTGGATATCTTGAGTAAAGTGAAGATCTATAGGAGAATTGGTCTCTCTAGTAAAGTGGAGCCCTCTAGGAGAGTGGGTCTCTCTAGTAAAGTGAAACTATCTAGTAATTTAAAGTGGAACTCTATAGTAATTTAAAGTGGATATCTAGAGTAAAGTGGAGCTATCTAAGAGAGTGGGTCTCTGTAGTAAAGTGGAACTATCTAGTAATTTAAAGTGGAACTCTCTAGTAATTTAAAGTGGAACTCTTGAGTAAAGTGAAGATATATAGGAGAATGGGTCTCTCTAGTAAAATGAAGCTCTCTAGGAGAGTGGATCTCTCTAGTAAAGTGGAACTCTCTAGTAATTTAAAGTGGATATCTTGAGTAAAGTGGAGTTCTCTAGGAGAGTGAGTCTCTCTAGTAAAGTGGAACTCTCTAGTAATTTAAAGTGGATATATTGAGTAAAGTGAAGCTCTATAGGAGAGTGGGTCTCTCTAGTAAAGTGGAACTCTCTAGTAATTTAAAGTGGATATATTGAGTAAAGTGAAGCTCTATAGGAGAGTGGGTCTCTCTAGTAAAGTGGAACTCTCTTGTAATTTAAAGTGGCTATCTGGAGTAAAGTGGAGCTCTCTATGAGAGTGGGTCTCTCAAGTAAAGTGGAACTCGCTAGTAATTTAAAGTGGATATCTTGAGTAAAGTGGAGCTATCTAGGAGAGTGGGTCTCTCTAATAGAGTGGAACTCTGTAGTAATTTAAAGTGGATATCTTGAGTAAAGTGAAGCTCTTTAGGAGAGTGGGTCTCTCTAATAAAGTGGAAGTCTCTAGTAATTTAAAGTGCATATCTTGAGTAAAGTGGAGCTCTCTAGGAGAGTGGGTCTCTCTAGAAAAGTGGAGCTCTCTAGGAGAGTGGGTCTATCTAGTAAAGTGGAACTCTCTAGTAATTAAAGTGGAACTCTCTAGTAATTTAAAGTGGGTCTCTCTAGTAAAGTGGAGCTCTCTAGGAGAGTGGGTCTCTCTAGTAAAGTGAAGATCTATAGGAGAATGGGTCTCTCTAGTAAAGTGGAGCTCTCTAGGAGAGTGGGTCTGTCTAGTAAAGTGAAACTCTCTAGTAATTTAAAGTGGATATCTTGAGTAAAGTGGAGTTCTCTAGGAGAGTGGGTCTCTCTAGTAAAGTGGAGCTCTCTTGAAGAGTGCGTCTTTCTAGTAAAGTGGAACTCTCTAGTAATTTACAGTGGAACTCTCTAGTAATTTAAAGTGGATATCTTGAGTAAAGTAGAGCTCTCTAGGAGAGTGGGTCTCTCTAGGAAAGTGGAGCTCTCTAGGAGAGTGGGTCTTTCTAGTAAAGTGGAACTCTCTATTAATTAAAAGTGGGACTCTCTAGTAATTTAAAGTGGACATCTTGAGTAAAGTGAATATCTATAGGAGAATGGGTCTCTCTAGTAAAATGAAGCTCTCTAGGAGAGTGGGTCTCTCTAGTAAAGTGGAACTCTCTAGTAATTTAAAGTGGATATCTTGAGTAAAGTGGAGTTCTCTAGGAGAGTGAGTCTCTCTAGTAAACTGGAACTCTCTAGTAATTTAAAGTGGATATATTGAGTAAAGTGAAGCTCTATAGGAGAGAGGGTCTCTCTAGTAAAGTGGAACTCTCTAGTAATTTAAAGTGCATATCTTGAGTAAAGTGAAGCTCTATAGGAGAGGGGGTCTCGCTAGTAAAGTGGAACTCTCTTGTAATTTAAAGTGTATATGTGGAGTAAAGTGGAGCTCTCTGTGAAAGTGGTTCTCTCTAGTAAAGTGGAACTCGCTAGTAATTTAAAGTGGATATCTTGAGTAAAGTGGAGCCATGTAGGAGAGTGGGTCTCTGTAGTAAAGTGGAACTCTCTAGTAATTTAAAGTGGATATCTTGAGTAAAGTGAAGATCTATAGGAGAATGGGTCTCTCTAGTAAAGTGGAGCTCTCTAGGAGAGTGGGTCTCTCTAGTAAAGTGAAACCCTCTAGTAATTTAAAGTGGATATCTAGAGTAAAGTGGAGCTATCTAAGAGAGGGGGTCTCGCTGGTAAAGTGGAACTCTCTAGTAATTTAAATTGGATATCTTGAGTAAAGTGAAGATCTATAGGAGAATGGGTCTCTCTAGTAAAGTGGAGCTCTCTATGAGAGTGGGTCTCTCTAGTAAAGTGAAACTCTCTAGTAATTTAAAGTGGATATCTAGAGTAAAGTGGAGCTATCTAGGAGAGTGGGTCTCTGTAGTAAAGTGGAACTATCTAGTAATTTAAAGTGGAACTCTCTAGTAATTTAAAGTGGAACTCTCTAGTAATTTAAAGTGGATATATTGAGTAAAGTGAAGCTCTATAGGAGAGTGGGTCTCTGTAGTAAAGTGGAACTCGCTAGTAATTTAAGGTGGATATCTTGAGTAAAGTGGAGCTATGTAGGAGAGTGGGTCTCTCTAATAAAGTGGAACTCTGTAGTAATTTAAAGTGTTAATCTTGAGTAAAGTGAAGCTCTATAGGAGAGTGGGTCTCTGTAGTAAAGTGGAACCCTCTAGTAATTTAAAGTGGATATCTTGAGTAAAGTGAAGATCTATAGGAGAATGGGTCTCTCTAGTAAAGTGGAACTATCTAGTAATTTAAAGTGGAACACTCTAGTAATTTAAAGTGGAACTCTCTAGTAATTTAAAGTGGAACTCTCTAGTAATTTAAAGTGGATATCTTGAGTAAAGTGAAGATCTATAGGAGAATTGGTCTCTCTAGTAAAGTGGAGCCCTCTAGGAGAGTGGGTCTCTCTATTAAAGTGAAACTCTCTAGTAATTTAAAGTGGAACTCTATAGTAATTTAAAGTGGATATCTAGAGTAAAGTGGAGCTATCTAAGAGAGTGGGTCTCTGTAGTAAAGTGGAACTATCTAGTAATTTAAAGTGGAACTCTCTAGTAATTTAAAGTGGAACTCTTGAGTAAAGTGAAGATATATAGGAGAATGGGTCTCTCTAATAAAATGAAGCTCTCTAGGAGAGTGGATCTCTCTAGGAAAGTGGAACTCTCTAGTAATTTAAAGTGGATATCTTGAGTAAAGTGGAGTTCTCTATGAGAGTGAGTCTCTCTAGTAAAGTGGAACTCTCTAGTAATTTAAAGTGGATATATTGAGTAAAGTGAAGCTCTATAGGAGAGTGGGTCTCTCTAGTAAAGTGGAACTCTCTAGTAATTTAAAGTGCATATCTTGAGTAAAGTGAAGCTCTATAGGAGAGTGGGTCTCTCTAGTAAAGTGGAACTCTCTTGTAATTTAAAGTGGATATCTGGAGTAAATTGGAGCTCTCTATGAGAGTGGGTCTCTCTAGTAAAGTGGAACTCGCTAGTAATTTAAAGTTGATATCTTGAGTAAAGTGGAGCTATCTAGGAGAGTGGGTCTCACTAATAAAGTGGAACTCTGTAGTAATTTAAAGTGGATATCTTGAGTAAAGTGAAGCTCTTTAGGAGAGTGGGTCTCTCTAATAAAGTGGAACTCTCTAGTAATTTAAAGTGCATATCTTGAGTAAAGTGGAGCTCTCTAGGAGAGTGGGTCTCTCTAGAAAAGTGGAGCTCTCTAGGAGAGTGGGTCTTTTAGTAAAGTGGAACTCTCTAGTAATTAAAGTGGAACCCTCTAGTAATTTAAAGTGGATATCTTGAGTAAAGTGAAGCTCTTTAGAAGAGTGGGTCTCTGTAGTACAGTGGAACTCTCTAGTAATTTAAAGTGGATATCTTGAGTAAAGTGAAGATCTATAGGAGAATGGGTCTCTCTAGTAAAGTGGAGCTCTCTAGGAGGGTGGGTCTCTCTAGTAAAGTGGAACTCTCTAGTAATTTAAAGTGGACATCTTGAGTAAAGTGGAGTTCTCTAGGAGAGTGGGTCTCTCTAGTAAAGTGGAGCTCTCTTGAAGAGTGCGTCTTTCTAGTAAAGTGGAACTCTCTAGTAATTTAAAGTGGATATCTTGAGTAAAGTAGAGCTCTCTAGGAGAGTGGGTCTCTCTAGGAAAGTGGAGCTCTCTAGGAGAGTGGGTCTTTCTAGTAAAGTGGAACACTCTATTAATTAAAAGTGGAACTCTCTAGTAATTTAAAGTGGACATCTTGAGTAAAGTGAAGATCTATAGGAGAATGGGTCTCTCTAGTAAAATGAAGCTCTCTAGGAGAGTGGGTCTCTCTAATAAAGTGGAACTCTCTAGTAATTTAAAGTGGATATCTTGAGTAAAGTGGAGTTCTCTAGGAGAGTGAGTCTCTCTAGTAAACTAGAACTCTCTAGTAATTTAAAGTGGATATATTGAGTAAAGTGAAGCTCTATAGGAGAGAGGGTCTCTCTAGTAAAGTGGAACTCTCTAGTAATTTAAAGTGTTAATCTTGAGTAAAGTGAAGCTCTATAGGAGAGTGGGTCTCTGTAGTAAAGTGGAACACTCTAGTAATTTAAAGTGGATATCTTGAGTAAAGTGAAGATCTATAGGAGAATGGGTCTCTCTAGTAAAGTGGAGCTCTCTAGGAGAGTGGGTCTCTCTAGTTAAGTGAAACTCTCTAGTAATTTAAAGTGGATATCTAGAGTAAAGTAGAGCTCTCTAGGAGAGTGGGTCTCTCTAGGAAAGTGGAGCTCTCTAGGAGAGTGGGTCTTTCTAGTAAAGTGGAACACTCTATTAATTAAAAGTGGAACTCTCTAGTAATTTAAAGTGGACATCTTGAGTAAAGTGAAGATCTATAGGAGAATGGGTCTCTCTAGTAAAATGAAGCTCTCTAGGAGAGTGGGTCTCTCTAATAAAGTGGAACTCTCTAGTAATTTAAAGTGGATATCTTGAGTAAAGTGGAGTTCTCTAGGAGAGTGAGTCTCTCTAGTAAACTAGAACTCTCTAGTAATTTAAAGTGGATATATTGAGTAAAGTGCAGCTCTATAGGAGAGAGGGTCTCTCTAGTAAAGTGGAACTCTCTAGTAATTTAAAGTGTTAATCTTGAGTAAAGTGAAGCTCTATAGGAGAGTGGGTCTCTGTAGTAAAGTGGAACACTCTAGTAATTTAAAGTGGATATCTTGAGTAAAGTGAAGATCTATAGGAGAATGGGTCTCTCTAGTAAAGTGGAGCTCTCTAGGAGAGTGGGTCTCTCTAGTTAAGTGAAACTCTCTAGTAATTTAAAGTGGATATCTAGAGTAAAGTGGAGCTATCTAGGAGAGTGGGTCTCTGTAGTAAAGTGGAACTATCTAGTAATTTAAAGTGGAACTCTCTAGTAATTTAAAGTGGAACTCTCTAGTAATTTAAAGTGGAACTCTCTAGTAATTTAAAGTGGATATATTGAGTAAAGTGAAGCTCTATAGGAGAGTGGATCTCTCTAGTAAAGTGGAACTCTCTTGTAATTTAAAGTGGCTATCTGGAGTAAAGTGGAGCTCTCTATGAGAGTGGGTCTCTCAAGTAAAGTGGAACTCGCTAGTAATTTAAAGTGGATATCTTGAGTAAAGTGGAGCTATCTAGGAGAGTGGGTCTCTCTAATAGAGTGGAACTCTGTAGTAATTTAAAGTGGATATCTTGAGTAAAGTGAAGCTCTTTAGGAGTGGGTCTCTCTAATAAAGTGGAACTCTCTAGTAATTTAAAGTGGACATCTTGAGTAAAGTGGAGTTCTCTAGGAGAGTGGGTCTCTCTAGTAAAGTGGAGCTCTCTTGAAGAGTGCGTCTTTCTAGTAAAGTGGAACTCTCTAGTAATTTAAAGTGGATATCTTGAGTAAAGTAGAGCTCTCTAGGAGAGTGGGTCTCTCTAGGAAAGTGGAGCTCTCTAGGAGAGTGGGTCTTTCTAGTAAAGTGGAACTCTCTATTAATTAAAAGTGGAACTCTCTAGTAATTTAAAGTGGACATCTTGAGTAAAGTGAAGATCTATAGGAGAATGGGTCTCTCTAGTAAAATGAAGCTCTCTAGGAGAGTGGGTCTCTCTAATAAAGTGGAACTCTCTAGTAATTTAAAGTGGATATCTTGAGTAAAGTGGAGTTGTCTAGGAGAGTGAGTCTCTCTAGTAAACTAGAACTCTCTAGTAATTTAAAGTGGATATATTGAGTAAAGTGAAGCTCTATAGGAGAGAGGGTCTCTCTAGTAAAGTGGAACTCTCTAGTAATTTAAAGTGCATATCTTGAGTAAAGTGAAGCTCTATAGGAGAGGGGGTCTCGCTAGTAAAGTGGAACTCTCTTGTAATTTAAAGTGGATATGTGGAGTAAAGTGGAGCTCTCTATGAAAGTGGGTCTCTCTAGTAAAGTGGAACTCTCTAGTAATTTAAAGTGGATATATTGAGTAAAGTGAAGCTCTATAGGAGAGTGGGTCTCTGTAGTAAAGTGGAACTCGCTAGTAATTTAAAGTGGATATCTTGAGTAAAGTGGAGCTATGTAGGAGAGTGGGTCTCTCTAATAACGTGGAACTCTGTAGTAATTTAAAGTGGATATCTTGAGTAAAGTGAAGCTCTATAGGAGAGTGGGTCTCTGTAGTAAAGTGGAACTCTCTAGTAATTTAAAGTGGATATCTTGAGTAAAGTGAAGATATATAGGAGAATGGGTCTCTGTAGTAAAGTGGAGCTCTCTGGGAGAGTGGGTCTCTCTAGTAAAGTGAAACCCTCTAGTAATTTAAAGTGGATATCTAGAGTAAAGTGGAGCTATCTAGGAGAGTGGGTCTCTGTAGTAAAGTGGAACTATCTAGTAATTTAAAGTGGAACTCTCTAGTAATTTAAAGTGGATATATTGAGTAAAGTGAAGCTCTATAGGAGAGTGGGTCTCTGTAGTAAAGTGGAACTCGCTAGTAATTTAAAGTGGATATCTTGAGTAAAGTGGAGCTATGTAGGAGAGTGGGTCTCTCTAATAAAGTGGAACTCTGTAGTAATTTAAAGTGGATATCTTGAGTAAAGTGAAGCTCTATAGGAGAGTGGGTCTCTGTAGTAAAGTGGAACTCTCTAGTAATTTAAAGTGGAACTCTTGAGTAAAGTGAAGATCTATAGGAGAATGGGTCTCTCTAGTAAAGTGGAGCTCTCTAGGAGAGTGGGTCTCTCTAGTAAAGTGGAACTATCTAGTAATTTAAAGTGGAACTCTCTAGTAATTTAAAGTGGAACTCTCTAGTAATTTAAAGTGGAACGCTCTAGTAATTTAAAGTGGATATCTTGAGTAAAGTGAAGATCTATAGGAGAATGGGTCTCTCTAGTAAAGTGGAGCTCTCTAGGAGAGTGGGTCTCTCTAGTAGAGTGAAACTCTCTAGTAATTTAAAGTGGAACTCTCTAGTAATTTAAAGTGGATATCTAGAGTAAAGTGGAGCTATCTAAGAGAGTGGGTCTCTGTAGTAAAGTGGAACTATCTAGTAATTTAAAGTGGAACTCTCTAGTAATTTAAAGTGGAACTCTCTAGTAATATAAAGTGGAACTCTCTAGTAATTTAAAGTGGATATCTTGAGTAAAGTGAAGATCTATAGGAGAATGGGTCTCTCTAGTAAAGTGGAGCTCTCTAGGAGAGTGGGTCTCTCTAGTAAAGTGAAACTCTCTAGTAATTTAAAGTGGATATATTGAGTAAAGTGGAGCTCTCTAGGAGAGTGGGTCTCTCTAGGAAAGTGGAGCTCTCTAGGAGAGTGGGTCTTTCTAGTAAAGTGGAACTCTCTAGTAATTAAAAGTGGAACTCTCTAGTAATTTAAAGTGGATATATTGAGTAAAGTGAAGCTCTATAGGAGAGTGGGTCTCTGTAGTAAAGTGGAACTCGCTAGTAATTTAAAGTGGATATCTTGAGTAAAGTGGAGCTATGTAGGAGAGTGGGTCTCTCTAATAACGTTGAACTCTGTAGTAATTTAAAGTGGATATCTTGAGTAAAGTGAAGCTCTATAGGAGAGTGGGTCTCTGTAGTAAAGTGGAACTCTCTAGTAATTTAAAGTGGATATCTTGAGTAAAGTGAAGATATATAGGAGAATGGGTCTCTGTAGTAAAGTGGAGCTCTCTGGGAGAGTGGGTCTCTCTAGTAAAGTGAAACCCTCTAGTAATTTAAAGTGGATATCTAGAGTAAAGTGGAGCTATCTAGGAGAGTGGGTCTCTGTAGTAAAGTGGAACTATCTAGTAATTTAAAGTGGAACTCTCTAGTAATTTAAAGTGGATATATTGAGTAAAGTGAAGCTCTATAGGAGAGTGGGTCTCTGTAGTAAAGTGGAACTCGCTAGTAATTTAAAGTGGATATCTTGAGTAAAGTGGAGCTATGTAGGAGAGTGGGTCTCTCTAATAAAGTGGAACTCTGTAGTAATTTAAAGTGGATATCTTGAGTAAAGTGAAGCTCTATAGGAGTGTGGGTCTCTGTAGTAAAGTGGAACTCTCTAGTAATTTAAAGTGGAACTCTTGAGTAAAGTGAAGATCTATAGGAGAATGGGTCTCTCTAGTAAAGTGGAGCTCTCTAGGAGAGTGGGTCTCTCTAGTAAAGTGGAACTATCTAGTAATTCAAAGTGGAACTCTCTAGTAATTTAAAGTGGAACTCTCTAGTAATTTAAAGTGGAACGCTCTAGTAATTTAAAGTGGATATCTTGAGTAAAGTGAAGATCTATAGGAGAATGGGTCTCTCTAGTAAAGTGGAGCTCTCTAGGAGAGTGGGTCTCTCTAGTAGAGTGAAACTCTCTAGTAATTTAAAGTGGAACTCTCTAGTAATTTAAAGTGGATATCTAGAGTAAAGTGGAGCTATCTAAGAGAGTGGGTCTCTGTAGTAAAGTGGAACTATCTAGTAATTTAAAGTGGAACTCTCTAGTAATTTAAAGTGGAACTCTCTAGTAATTTAAAGTGGAACTCTCTAGTAATTTAAAGTGGATATCTTGAGTAAAGTGAAGATCTATAGGAGAATGGGTCTCTCTAGTAAAGTGGAGCTCTCTAGGAGAGTGGGTCTCTCTAGTAAAGTGAAACTCTCTAGTAATTTAAAGTGGATATATTGAGTAAAGTGGAGCTCTCTAGGAGAGTGGGTCTCTCTAGGAAAGTGGAGCTCTCTAGGAGAGTGGGTCTTTCTAGTAAAGTGGAACTCTCTAGTAATTAAAAGTGGAACTCTCTAGTAATTTAAAGTGGACATCTTGAGTAAAGTGAATATATATAGGAGAATGGGTCTCTCTAGTAAAATGAGGCTCTCTAGGAGAGTGGATCTCTCTAGTAAAGTGGAACTCTCTAGTAATTTAAAGTGTTAATCTTGAGTAAAGTGAAGCTCTATAGGAGAGTGGGTCTCTGTAGTAAAGTGGAACACTCTAGTAATTTAAAGTGGATATCTTGAGTAAAGTGAAGATCTATAGGAGAATGGGTCTCTCTAGTAAAGTGGAGCTCTCTAGGAGAGTGGGTCTCTCTAGTAAAGTGAAACTCTCTAGTAATTTAAAGTGGATATCTAGAGTAAAGTGGAGCTATCTAGGAGAGTGGGTCTCTGTAGTAAAGTGGAACTATCTAGTAATTTAAAGTGGAACTCTCTAGTAATTTAAAGTGGAACTCTCTAGTAATTTAAAGTGGAACTCTCTAGTAATTTAAAGTGGATATATTGAGTAAAGTGAAGCTCTATAGGAGAGTGGGTCTCTCTAGTAAAGTGGAACTCTCTTGTAATTTAAAGTGGCTATCTGGAGTAAAGTGGAGCTCTCTATGAGAGTGGGTCTCTCAAGTAAAGTGGAACTCGCTAGTAATTTAAAGTGGATATCTTGAGTAAAGTGGAGCTATCTAGGAGAGTGGGTCTCTCTAATAGAGTGGAACTCTGTAGTAATTTAAAGTGGATAACTTGAGTAAAGTGAAGCTCTTTAGGAGAGTGGGTCTCTCTAATAAAGTGGAACTCTCTAGTAATTTAAAGTGCATATCTTGAGTAAAGTGGAGCTCTCTAGGAGAGTGGGTCTCTCTAGAAAAGTGGAGCTCTCTAGGAGAGTGGGTCTATCTAGTAAAGTGGAACTCTCTAGTAATTTAAAGTGGATATCTTGAGTAAAGTGAAGCTCTTTAGGAGAGTGGGTCTCTGTAGTACAGTGGAACTCTCTAGTAATTTAAAGTGGATATCTTGAGTAAAGTGAAGATCTATAGGAGAATGGGTCTCTCTAGTAAAGTGGAGCTCTCTAGGAGAGTGGGTCTCATTAGTAAAGTGGAACTCTCTAGTAATTTAAAGTGGACATCTTGAGTAAAGTGGAGTTCTCTAGGAGAGTGGGTCTCTCCAGTAAAGTGGAGCTCTCTTGAAGAGTGCGTCTTTCTAGTAAAGTGGAACTCTCTAGTAATTTAAAGTGGAACTCTCTAGTAATTTAAAGTGGATATCTTGAGTAAAGTAGAGCTCTCTAGGAGAGTGGGTCTCTCTAGGAAAGTGGAGCTCTCTAGGAGAGTGGGTCTTTCTAGTAAAGTGGAACTCTCTATTAATTAAAAGTGGAACTCTCTAGTAATTTAAAGTGGACATCTTGAGTAAAGTGAATATCTATAGGAGAATGGGTCTCTCTAGTAAAATGAAGCTCTCTAGGAGAGTGGGTCTCTCTAGTAAAGTGGAACTCTCTAGTAATTTAAAGTGGATATCTTGAGTAAAGTGGAGTTCTCTAGGAGAGTGAGTCTCTCTAGTAAACTGGAACTCTCTAGTAATTTAAAGTGGATATATTGAGTAAAGTGAAGCTCTATAGGAGAGAGGGTCTCTCTAGTAAAGTGGAACTCTCTAGTAATTTAAAGTGCATATCTTGAGTAAAGTGAAGCTCTATAGGAGAGGGGGTCTCGCTAGTAAAGTGGAACTCTCTTGTAATTTAAAGTGGATATGTGGAGTAAAGTGGAGCTCTCTGTGAAAGTGGTTCTCTCTAGTAAAGTGGAACTCGCTAGTAATTTAAAGTGGATATCTTGAGTAAAGTGGAGCCATGTAGGAGAGTGGGTCTCTGTAGTAAAGTGGAACTCTCTAGTAATTTAAAGTGGATATCTTGAGTAAAGTGAAGATCTATAGGAGAATGGGTCTCTCTAGTAAAGTGGAGCTCTCTAGGAGAGTGGGTCTCTCTAGTAAAGTGAAACCCTCTAGTAATTTAAAGTGGAACTCTATAGTAATTTAAAGTGGATATATTGAGTAAAGTGAAGCTCTATAGGAGAGTGGGTCTCTGTAGTAAAGTGGAACTCGCTAGTAATTTAAAGTGGATATTTTGAGTAAATTGGAGCTATCTAAGAGAGGGGGTCTCGCTAGTAAAGTGGAACTCTCTAGTAATTTAAAGTGGATATATTGAGTAAAGTGAAGCTCTATAGGAGAGTGGGTCTCTGTAGTAAAGTGGAACTCGCTAGTAATTTAAAGTGGATATTTTGAGTAAATTGGAGCTATGTAGGAGAGTGGGTCTCTCTAATAAAGTGGAACTCTGTAGTAATTTAAAGTGGATATCTTGAGTAAAGTGAAGCTCTATAGGAGAGTGGGTCTCTGTAGTAAAGTGGAACTCTCTAGTAATTTAAGGTGGATATCTTGAGTAAAGTGAAGATCTATAGGAGAATGGGTCTCTCTAGTAAAGTGGAGCTCTCTAGGAGAGTGGGTCTCTCTAGTAAAGTGAAACTCTCTAGTAATTTAAAGTGGATATCTAGAGTAAAGTGGAGCTATCTAGGAGAGTGGGTCTCTGTAGTAAAGTGGAACTATGTAGTAATTTAAAGTGGAACTCTCTAGTAATTTAAAGTGGAACTCTCTAGTAATTTAAAGTGGATATCTTGAGTAAAGTGAAGCTCTATAGGAGAGTGGGTCTCTGTAGTAAAGTGGAACCCTCTAGTAATTTAAAGTGGATATCTTGAGTAAAGTGAAGATCTATAGGAGAATGGGTCTCTCTAGTAAAGTGGAGCTCTCTAGGAGAGTGGGTCTCTCTAGTAAAGTGAAACTCTCTAGTAATTTAAAGTGGATATCTAGAGTAAAGTGGAGCTATCTAGGAGAGTGGGTCTCTGTAGTAAAGTGGAACTATGTAGTAATTTAAAGTGGAACTCTCTAGTAATTTAAAGTGGAACTCTCTAGTAATTTAAAGTGGATATCTAGAGTAAAGTGGAGCTATCTAAGAGAGTGGGTCTCTGTAGTAAAGTGGAACTATCTAGTAATTTAAAGTGGAACTCTCTAGTAATTTAAAGTGGAACTCTCTAGTAATTTAAAGTGGAACTATCTAGTAATTTAAAGTGGATATCTTGAGTAAAGTGAAGATCTATAGGAGAATGGGTCTCTCTAGTAAAGTGGAGCTCTCTAGGAGAGTGGGTCTCTCTAGTAAAGTGAAACTCTCTAGTAATTTAAAGTGGATATATTGAGTAAAGTGGAGCTCTCTAGGAGAGTGGGTCTCTCTAGGAAAGTGGAGCTCTCTAGGAGAGTGGGTCTTTCTAGTAAAGTGGAACTCTCTAGTAATTAAAAGTGGAACTCTCTAGTAATTTAAAGTGGACATATTGAGTAAAGTGAAGATATATAGGAGAATGGGTCTCTCTAGTAAAATGAAGCTCTCTAGGAGAGTGGATCTCTCTAGTAAAGTGGAACTCTCTAGTAATTTAAAGTGTTAATCTTGAGTAAAGTGAAGCTCTATAGGAGAGTGGGTCTCTGTAGTAAAGTGGAACACTCTAGTAATTTAAAGTGGATATCTTGAGTAAAGTGAAGATCTATAGGAGAATGGGTCTCTCTAGTAAAGTGGAGCTCTCTAGGAGAGTGGGTCTCTCTAGTAAAGTGAAACTCTCTAGTAATTTAAAGTGGATATCTAGAGTAAAGTGGAGCTATCTAGGAGAGTGGGTCTCTGTAGTAAAGTGGAACTATCTAGTAATTTAAAGTGGAACTCTCTAGTAATTTAAAGTGGAACTCTCTAGTAATTTAAAGTGGAACTCTCTAGTAATTTAAAGTGGATATATTGAGTAAAGTGAAGCTCTATAGGAGAGTGGGTCTCTCTAGTAAAGTGGAACTCTCTTGTAATTTAAAGTGGCTATCTGGAGTAAAGTGGAGCTCTCTATGAGAGTGGGTCTCTCAAGTAAAGTGGAACTCGCTAGTAATTTAAAGTGGATATCTTGAGTAAAGTGGAGCTATCTAGGAGAGTGGGTCTCTCTAATAGAGTGGAACTCTGTAGTAATTTAAAGTGGATATCTTGAGTAAAGTGAAGCTCTTTAGGAGAGTGGGTCTCTCTAATAAAGTGGAACTCTCTAGTAATTTAAAGTGCATATCTTGAGTAAAGTGGAGCTCTCTAGGAGAGTGGGTCTCTCTAGAAAAGTGGAGCTCTCTAGGAGAGCGGGTCTATCTAGTAAAGTGGAACTCTCTAGTAATTAAAGTGGAACTCTCTAGTAATTTAAAGTGGATATCTTGAGTAAAGTGAAGCTCTTTAGGAGAGTGGGTCTCTGTAGTACAGTGGAACTCTCTAGTAATTTAAAGTGGATATCTTGAGTAAAGTGAAGATCTATAGGAGAATGGGTCTCTCTAGTAAAGTGGAGCTCTCTAGGAGAGTGGGTCTCTCTAGTAAAGTGGAACTCTCTAGTAATTTAAAGTGGACATCTTGAGTAAAGTGGAGTTCTATAGGAGAGTGGGTCTCTCTAGTAAAGTGGAGCTCTCTTGAAGAGTGCGTCTTTCTAGTAAAGTGGAACTCTCTAGTAATTTAAAGTGGAACTCTCTAGTAATTTAAAGTGGATATCTTGAGTAAAGTAGAGCTCTCTAGGAGAGTGGGTCTCTCTAGGAAAGTGGAGGTCTCTAGGAGAGTGGGTCTTTCTAGTAAAGTGGAACTCTCTATTAATTAAAAGTGGAACTCTCTAGTAATTTAAAGTGGACATCTTGAGTAAAGTGAATATCTATAGGAGAATGGGTCTCTCTAGTAAAATGAAGCTCTCTAGGAGAGTGGGTCTCTCTAGTAAAGTGGAACTCTCTAGTAATTTAAAGTGGATATCTTGAGTAAAGTGGAGTTCTCTAGGAGAGTGAGTCTCTCTAGTAAACTGGAACTCTCTAGTAATTTAAAGTGGATATATTGAGTAAAGTGAAGCTCTATAGGAGAGAGGGTCTCTCTAGTAAAGTGGAACTCTCTAGTAATTTAAAGTGCATATCTTGAGTAAAGTGAAGCTCTATAGGAGAGGGGGTCTCGCTAGTAAAGTGGAACTCTCTTGTAATTTAAAGTGGATATGTGGAGTAAAGTGGAGCTCTCTGTGAAAGTGGTTCTCTCTAGTAAAGTGGAACTCGCTAGTAATTTAAAGTGGATATCTTGAGTAAAGTGGAGCCATGTAGGAGAGTGGGTCTCTGTAGTAAAGTGGAACTCTCTAGTAATTTAAAGTGGATATCTTGAGTAAAGTGAAGATCTATAGGAGAATGGGTCTCTCTAGTAAAGTGGAGCTCTCTAGGAGAGTGGGTCTCTCTAGTAAAGTGAAACCCTCTAGTAATTTAAAGTGGAACTCTATAGTAATTTAAAGTGGATATCTAGAGTAAAGTGGAGCTATCTAAGAGAGGGGGTCTCGCTAGTAAAGTGGAACTCTCTAGTAATTTAAAGTGGATATATTAAGTAAAGTGAAGCTCTATAGGAGAGTGGGTCTCTGTAGTAAAGTGGAACTCGCTAGTAATTTAAAGTGGATATTTTGAGTAAATTGGAGCTATGTAGGAGAGTGGGTCTCTCTAATAAAGTGGAACTCTGTAGTAATTTAAAGTGGATATCTTGAGTAAAGTGAAGCTCTATAGGAGAGTGGGTCTCTGTAGTAAAGTCGAACTCTCTAGTAATTTAAAGTGGATATCTTGAGTAAAGTGAAGATCTATAGGAGAATGGGTCTCTCTAGTAAAGTGGAGCTCTCTAGGAGAGTGGGTCTCTCTAGTAAAGTGAAACTCTCTAGTAATTTAAAGTGGATATCTAGAGTAAAGTGGAGCTATCTAGGAGAGTGGGTCTCTGTAGTAAAGTGGAACTATGTAGTAATTTAAAGTGGAACTCTCTAGTAATTTAAAGTGGAACTCTCTAATAATTTAAAGTGGATATATTGAGTAAAGTGAAGCTCTATAGGAGAGTGGGTCTCTGTAGTAAAGTGGAACTCGCTAGTAATTTAAAGTGGATATCTTGAGTAAAGTGGAGCTATGTAGGAGAGTGGGTCTCTCTAATAAAGTGGAACTCTGTAGTAATTTAAAGTGTTAATCTTGAGTAAAGTGAAGCTCTATAGGAGAGTGGGTCTCTGTAGTAAAGTGGAACTCTCTAGTAATTTAAAGTGGATATATTGAGTAAAGTGAAGATCTATAGGAGAATGGGTCTCTCTAGTAAAGTGGAACTATCTAGTAATTTAAAGTGGAACTCTCTAGTAATTTAAAGTGGAACTCTCTAGTAATTTAAAGTGGAACTCTCTAGTAATTTAAAGTGGATATCTTGAGTAAAGTGAAGATCTATAGGAGAATTGGTCTCTCTAGTAAAGTGGAGCCCTCTAGGAGAGTGGGTCTCTCTAGTAAAGTGAAACTCTCTAGTAATTTAAAGTGGAACTCTATAGTAATTTAAAGTGGATATCTAGAGTAAAGTGGAGCTATCTAAGAGAGTGGGTCTCTGTAGTAAAGTGGAACTATCTAGTAATTTAAAGTGGAACTCTCTAGTAATTTAAAGTGGAACTCTTGAGTAAAGTGAAGATATATAGGAGAATGGGTCTCTCTAGTAAAATGAAGCTCTCTAGGAGAGTGGATCTCTCTAGTAAAGTGGAACTCTCTAGTAATTTAAAGTGGATATCTTGAGTAAAGTGGAGTTCTCTAGGAGAGTGAGTCTCTCTAGTAAAGTGGAACTCTCTAGTAATTTAAAGTGGATATATTGAGTAAAGTGAAGCACTATAGGAGAGTGGGTCTCTCTAGTAAAGTGGAACTCTCTAGTAATTTAAAGTGCACATCTTGAGTAAAGTGAAGCTCTATAGGAGAGTGGGTCTCTCTAGTAAAGTGGAACTCTCTTGTAATTTAAAGTGGATATCTGGAGTAAATTGGAGCTCTCTATGAGAGTGGGTCTCTCTAGTAAAGTGGAACCCGCTAGTAATTTAAAGTTGATATCTTGAGTAAAGTGGAGCTATCTAGGAGAGTGGGTCTCTCTAATAAAGTGGAACTCTGTAGTAATTTAAAGTGGATATCTTGAGTAAAGTGAAGCTCTTTAGGAGAGTGGGTCTCTCTAATAAAGTGGAACTCTCTAGTAATTTAAAGTGCATATCTTGAGTAAAGTGGAGCTCTCTAGGATAGTGGGTCTCTCTAGAAAAGTGGAGCTCTCTAGGAGAGTGGGTCTTTTAGTAAAGTGGAACTCTCTAGTAATTAAAGTGGAACTCTCTAGTAATTTAAAGTGGATATCTTGGGTAAAGTGAAGCTCTTTAGGAGAGTGGGTCTCTGTAGTACAGTGGAACTCTCTAGTAATTTAAAGTGGATATCTTGAGTAAAGTGAAGATATATAGGAGAATGGGTCTCTCTAGTAAAGTGGAGCTCTCTAGGAGGGTGGGTCTCTCTAGTAAAGTGGAACTCTCTAGTAATTTAAAGTGGACATCTTGAGTAAAGTGGAGTTCTCTAGGAGAGTGGGTCTCTCTAGTAAAGTGGAGCTCTCTTGAAGAGTGCGTCTTTCTAGTAAAGTGGAACTCTCTAGTAATTTAAAGTGGAACTATCTAGTAATTTTAAGTGGATATCTTGAGTAAAGTAGAGCTCTCTAGGAGAGTGGGTCTCTCTAGGAAAGTGGAGCTCTCTAGGAGAGTGGGTCTTTCTAGTAAAGTGGAACTCTCTATTAATTAAAAGTGGAACTCTCTAGTAATTTAAAGGGGACATCTTGAGTAAAGTGAAGATCTATAGGAGAATGGGTCTCTCTAGTAAAATGAAGCTCTCTAGGAGAGTGGGTCTCTCTAATAAAGTGGAACTCTCTAGTAATTTAAAGTGGATATCTTGAGTAAAGTGGAGTTCTCTAGGAGAGTGAGTCTCTCTAGTAAACTAGAACTCTCTTGTAATTTAAAGTGGATATGTGGAGTAAAGTGGAGCTCTCTATGAAAGTGGGTCTCTCTAGTAAAGTGGAACTCTCTAGTAATTTAAAGTGGATATATTGAGTAAAGTGAAGCTCTATAGGAGAGTGGGTCTCTGTAGTAAAGTGGAACTCGCTAGTAATTTAAAGTGGATATCTTGAGTAAAGTGGAGCTATGTAGGAGAGTGGGTCTCTCTAATAACGTGGAACTCTGTAGTAATTTAAAGTGGATATCTTGAGTAAAGTGAAGCTCTATAGGAGAGTGGGTCTCTGTAGTAAAGTGGAACTCTCTAGTAATTTAAAGTGGATATCTTGAGTAAAGTGAAGATATATAGGAGAATGGGTCTCTGTAGTAAAGTGGAGCTCTCTGGGAGAGTGGGTCTCTCTAGTAAAGTGAAACTCTCTAGTAATTTAAAGTGGATATCTAGAGTAAAGTGGAGCTCTATAGGAGAGTGGGTCTCTGTAGTAAAGTGGAACTCTCTAGTAATTTAAAGTGGAACTCTTGACTAAAGTGAAGATCTATAGGAGAATGGGTCTCTCTAGTAAAGTGGAGCTCTCTAGGAGAGTGGGTCTCTCTAGTAAAGTGAAACTCTCTAGTAATTTAAAGTGGATATCTAGAGTAAAGTGGAGCTATCTAGGAGAGTGGGTCTCTGTAGTAAAGTGGAACTATCTAGTAATTTAAAGTGAAACTCTCTAGTAATTTAAAGTGGAACTCTCTAGTAATTTAAAGTGGAACTCTCTAGTAATTTAAAGTGGATATCTTGAGTAAAGTGAAGATCTATAGGAGAATGGGTCTCTCTAGTAAAGTGGAGCTCTCTAGGAGAGTGGGTCTCTCTAGTAAAGTGAAACTCTCTAGTAATTTAAAGTGGAACTCTATAGTAATTTAAAGTGGATATCTAGAGTAAAGTGGAGCTATCTAAGAGAGTGGGTCTCTGTAGTAAAGTGGAACTATCTAGTAATTTAAATTGGAACTCTCTAGTAATTTAAAGTGGAACTCTCTAGTAATTTAACGTGGAACTCTCTAGTAATTTAAAGTGGAAATCTTGAGTAAAGTGAAGATCTATAGGAGAATGGGTCTCTCTAGTAAAGTGGAGCTCTCTAGGAGAGTGGGTCTCTCTAGTAAAGTGAAACTCTCTAGTAATTTAAAGTGGATATATTGAGTAAAGTGGAGCTCTCTAGGAGAGTGGGTCTTTCTAGGAAAGTGGAGCTCTCTAGGAGAGTGGGTCTTTCTAGTAAAGTGGAACTCTCTAGTAATTAAAAGTGGAACTCTCTAGTAATTTAAAGTGGATATCTTGAGTAAAGTGAAGATATATAGGAGAATGGGTCTCTCTAGTAAAGTGGAACTCTCTAGTAATTTAAAGTGGATATATTGAGTAAAGTGAAGCTCTATAGGAGAGTGGGTCTCTCTAGTAAAGTGGAACTCTCTAGTAATTTAAAGTGCATATCTTGAGTAAAGTGAAGCTCTATAGGAGAGTGGGTCTCTCTAGTAAAGTGAAACTCTCTAGTAATTTAAAGTGGATATCTTGAGTAAAGTGAAGCTCTATAGGAGAGTGGGTCTCTGTAGTAAAGTGGAACTCTCTAGTAATTTAAAGTGGATATCTTGAGTAAAGTGAAGATATATAGGAGAATGGGTCTCTGTAGTAAAGTGGAGCTCTCTGGGAGAGTGGGTCTCTCTAGTAAAGTGAAACTCTCTAGTAATTTAAAGTGGATATCTAGAGTAAAGTGGAGCTATCTAGGAGAGTGGGTCTCTGTAGTAAAGTGGAACTATCTAGTAATTTAAAGTGGAACACTCTAGTAATTTAAAGTGGAACTCTCTAGTAATTTAAAGTGGATATATTGAGTAATTTAAAGTGGATATATTGAGTAAAGTGAAGCTCTATAGGAGAGTGGGTCTCTGTAGTAAAGTGGAACTCGCTAGTAATTTAAAGTGGATATCTTGAGTAAAGTGGAGCTATGTATGAGAGTGGGTCTCTCTAATAAAGTGGAACTCTGTAGTAATTTAAAGTTGATATCTTGAGTAAAGTGAAGCTCTATAGGAGAGTGGGTCTCTGTAGTAAAGTGGAACTCTCTAGTAATTTAAAGTGGAACTCTTGAGTAAAGTGAAGATCTATAGGAGAATGGGTCTCTCTAGTAAAGTGGAGCTCTCTAGGAGAGTGGGTCTCTCTAGTAAAGTGAAACTCTCTAGTAATTTAAAGTGGATATCTAGAGTAAAGTGGAGCTATCTAGGAGAGTGGGTCTCTGTAGTAAAGTGGAACTATCTAGTAATTTAAAGTGAAACTCTCTAGTAATTTAAAGTGGAACTCTCTAGTAATTTAAAGTGGAACTCTCTAGTAATTTAAAGTGGATATCTTGAGTAAAGTGAAGATCTATAGGAGAATGGGTCTCTCTAGTAAAGTGGAGCTCTCTAGGAGAGTGGGTCTCTCTAGTAAAGTGAAACTCTCTAGTAATTTAAAGTGGAACTCTATAGTAATTTAAAGTGGATATCTAGAGTAAAGTGGAGCTATCTAAGAGAGTGGGTCTCTGTAGTAAAGTGGAACTATCTAGTAATTTAAAGTGGAACTCTCTAGTAATTTAAAGTGGAACTCTCTAGTAATTTAACGTGGAACTCTCTAGTAATTTAAAGTGGAAATCTTGAGTAAAGTGAAGATCTATAGGAGAATGGGTCTCTCTAGTAAAGTGGAGCTCTCTAGGAGAGTGGGTCTCTCTAGTAAAGTGAAACTCTCTAGTAATTTAAAGTGGATATATTGAGTAAAGTGGAGCTCTCTAGGAGAGTGGGTCTTTCTAGGAAAGTGGAGCTCTCTAGGAGAGTGGGTCTTTCTAGTAAAGTGGAACTCTCTAGTAATTAAAAGTGGAACTCTCTAGTAATTTAAAGTGGATATCTTGAGTAAAGTGAAGATATATAGGAGAATGGGTCTCTCTAGTAAAGTGGAACTCTCTAGTAATTTAAAGTGGATATATTGAGTAAAGTGAAGCTCTATAGGAGAGTGGGTCTCTCTAGTAAAGTGGAACTCTCTAGTAATTTAAAGTGCATATCTTGAGTAAAGTGAAGCTCTATAGGAGAGTGGGTCTCTCTAGTAAAGTGGAACTCTGTAGTAATTTAAAGTGGATATCTGGAGTAAAGTGAAGCTCTTTAGGAGAGTGGGTCTCTCTAATAAAGTGGAACTCTCTAGTAATTTAAAGTGCATATCTTGAGTAAAGTGGAGCTCTCTAGGAGAGTGGGTCTCTCTAGAAAAGTGGAGCTCTCTAGGAGAGTGGGTCTTTCTAGTGAAGTGGAACTCTCTAGTAATTAAAGTGGAACTCTCTAGTAATTTAAAGTGGATATCTTGAGTAAAGTGAAGCTCTTTAGGAGAGTGGGTCTCTGTAGTACAGTGGAACTCTCTAGTAATTTAAAGTGGATATCTTGAGTAAAGTGAAGATCTATAGGAGAATGGGTCTCTCTAGTAAAGTGGAGCTCTCTAGGAGGGTGGGTCTCTCTAGTAAAGTGGAACTCTCTAGTAATTTAAAGTGGACATCTTGAGTAAAGTGGAGTTCTCTAGGAGAGTGGGTCTCTCTAGTAAAGTGGAGCTCTCTTGAAGAGTGCGTCTTTCTAGTAAAGTGGAACTCTCTAGTAATTTAAAGTGGAACTCTCTAGTAATTTAAAGTGGATATCTTGAGTAAAGTAGAGCTCTCTAGGAGAGTGGGTCTCTCTAGGAAAGTGGAGCTCTCTAGGAGAGTGGGTCTTTCTAGTAAAGTGGAACTCTCTATTAATTAAAAGTGGAACTCTCTAGTAATTTATAAAGTGGACATCTTGAGTAAAGTGAAGATCTATAGGAGAATGGGTCTCTCTAGTAAAATGAAGCTCTCTAGGAGAGTGGGTCTCTCTAATAAAGTGGAACTCTCTAGTAATTTAAAGTGGATATCTTGAGTAAAGTGGAGTTCTCTAGGAGAGTGAGTCTCTCTAGTAAACTAGAACTCTCTAGTAATTTAAAGTGGATATATTGAGTAAAGTGAAGCTCTATAGGAGAGAGGGTCTCTCTAGTAAAGTGGAACTCTCTAGTAATTTAAAGTGCATATCTTGAGTAAAGTGAAGCTCTATAGGAGAGGGGGTCTCGCTAGTAAAGTGGAACTCTCTTGTAATTTAAAGTGGATATGTGGAGTAAAGTGGAGCTCTCTATGAAAGTGGGTCTCTCTAGTAAAGTGGAACTCGCTAGTAATTTAAAGTGGATATCTTGAGTAAAGTGGAGCTATCTAGGAGAGTGGGTCTCTCTAATAAAGTGGAACTCTGTAGTAATTTAAAGTGGATATCTTGAGTAAAGTGAAGCTCTTTAGGAGAGTGGGTCTCTCTAGTAAAGTGGAACTCTCTAGTAATTTAAAGTGGATATATTGAGTAAAGTGAAGCTCTATAGGAGAGTGGGTCTCTGTAGTAAAGTGGAACTCGCTAGTAATTTAAAGTGGATATCTTGAGTAAAGTGGAGCTATGTAGGAGAGTGGGTCTCTCTAATAACGTGGAACTCTCTAGTAATTTAAAGTGGATATCTTGAGTAAAGTGAAGCTCTATAGGAGAGTGGGTCTCTGTAGTAAAGTGGAACTCTCTAGTAATTTAAAGTGGATATCTTGAGTAAAGTGAAGATCTATAGGAGAATGGGTCTCTGTAGTAAAGTGGAGCTCTCTGGGAGAGTGGGTCTCTCTAGTAAAGTGAAACTCTCTAGTAATTTAAAGTGGATATCTAGAGTAAAGTGGAGCTATCTAGGAGAGTGGGTCTCTGTAGTAAAGTGGAACTATCTAGTAATTTAAAGTGGAACACTCTAGTAATTTAAAGTGGAACTCTCTAGTAATTTAAAGTGGATATATTGAGTAAAGTGAAGCTCTATAGGAGAGTGGGTCTCTGTAGTAAAGTGGAACTCGCTAGTAATTTAAAGTGGATATCTTGAGTAAAGTGGAGCTATGTAGGAGAGTGGGTCTCTCTAATAAAGTGGAACTCTGTAGTAATTTAAAGTGGATATCTTGAGTAAAGTGAAGCTCTATAGGAGAGTGGGTCTCTGTAGTAAAGTGGAACTCTCTGGTAATTTAAAGTGGAACACTTGAGTAAAGTGAAGATCTATAGGAGAATGGGTCTCTCTAGTAAAGTGGAGCTCTCTAGGAGAGTGGGTCTCTCTAGTAAAGTGAAACTCTCTAGTAATTTAAAGTGGATATCTAAAGTTAAGTGGAGCTATCTAGGAGAGTGGGTCTCTGTAGTAAAGTGGAACTATCTAGTAATTTAAAGTGAAACCCTCTAGTAATTTAAAGTGGAACTCTCTAGTAATTTAAAGTGGAACTCTCTAGTAATTTAAAGTGGATATCTTGAGTAAAGTGAAGATCTATAGGAGAGTGTGTCTCTGTAGTACAGTGAAACTCTCTAGTAATTTAAAGTGGATATCTTGAGTAAAGTGAAGATCTATAGGAGAATGGGTCTCTCTAGTAAAGTGGAGCTCTCTTGGAGAGTGGGTCTTTCTAGTAAAGTGGAACTATCTAGTAATTTAAAGTGGAACTCTCTAGTAATTTAAAGTGGATATCTTGAGTAAAGTGGAGCTCTCTAGGAGAGTGGGTCTCTCTAGGAAAGTGGAGCTCTCTAGGAGAGTGGGTCTTTCTAGTAAAGTGGAACTCTCTAGTAATTAAAAGTGGAACTCTCTAGTAATTTAAAGTGGACATCTTGAGTAAAGTGAAGATCTATAGGAGAATGGGTCTGTCTAGTAAAATGAAGCTCATTAGGAGGGTGGGTTTCTCTAGTAAAGTGGAACTCTCTAGTAATTTAAAGTGGATATATTGAGTAAAGTGGAGTTCTCTAGGAGAGTGGGTCTCTCTAGTAAAGTGGAACTCTCTTGTAATTTAAAGAGGATATGTGGAGTAAAGTAGAGCTCTCTATGAGAGTTGGTCTCTCTAGTAAAGTGGAACCCTCTAGTATTTTAAAGTGGATATCTTGAGTAAAGTGAAGCTCTTTAGGAAAGTGGGTCTCTCTAATAAAGTGGAACTCTAGTAATTTAAAGTGGATATCTTGAGTAAAGTGGAGCTATGTAGGAGAGTGGGTCTCTCTAATAACGTGGAACTCTGTAGTAATTTAAAGTGGATATCTTGAGTAAAGTGAAGCTCTATAGGAGAGTGGGTCTCTGTAGTAAAGTGGGTCTCTGTAGTAAAGTGGAACTCTCTAGTAATTTAAAGTGGATATCTTGAGTAAAGTGAAGATATATAGGAGAATGGGTCTCTGTAGTAAAGTGGAGCTCTCTGGGAGAGTGGGTCTCTCTAGTAAAGTGAAACTCTCTAGTAATTTAAAGTGGATATCTAGAGTAAAGTGGAGCTATCTAGGAGAGTGGGTCTCTGTAGTAAAGTGGAACTATCTAGTAATTTAAAGTGGAACTCTCTAGTAATTTAAAGTGGAACCCTCTAGTAATTTAAAGTGGATATCTTGAGTAAAGTGAAGCTCTATAGGAGAGTGGGTCTCTGTAGTAAAGTGGAACTCTCTAGTAATTTAAAGTGGATATCTTGAGTAAAGTGAAGATCTATAGGAGAATGGGTCTCTCTAGTAAAGTGGAGCTCTCTAGGAGAGTGGGTCTCTCTAGTAAAGTGAAACTCTCTAGTAATTTAAAGTGGATATCTAGAGTAAAGTGGAGCTATCTAGGAGAGTGGGTCTCTGTAGTAAAGTGGAACTATGTAGTAATTTAAAGTGGAACTCTCTAGTAATTTAAAGTGGAACTCTCTAGTAATTTAAAGTGGATATCTAGAGTAAAGTAGAGCTATCTAAGAGAGTGGGTCTCTGTAGTAAAGTGGAACTATCTAGTAATTTAAAGTGGAACTCTCTAGTAATTTAAAGTGGAACTCTCTAGTAATTTAAAGTGGAACTATCTAGTAATTTAAAGTGGATATCTTGAGTAAAGTGAAGATCTATAGGAGAATGGGTCTCTCTAGTAAAGTGGAGCTCTCTAGGAGAGTGGGTCTCTCTAGTAAAGTGAAACTCTCTAGTAATTTAAAGTGGATATATTGAGTAAAGTGGAGCTCTCTAGGAGAGTGGGTCTCTCTAGGAAAGTGGAGCTCTCTAGGAGAGTGGGTCTTTCTAGTAAAGTGGAACTCTCTAGTAATTAAAAGTGGAACTCTCTAGTAATTTAAAGTGGACATATTGAGTAAAGTGAAGATATATAGGAGAATGGGTCTCTCTAGTAAAATGAAGCTCTCTAGGAGAGTGGATCTCTCTAGTAAAGTGGAACTCTCTAGTAATTTAAAGTGTTAATCTTGAGTAAAGTGAAGCTCTATAGGAGAGTGGGTCTCTGTAGTAAAGTGGAACACTCTAGTAATTTAAAGTGGATATCTTGAGTAAAGTGAAGATCTATAGGAGAATGGGTCTCTCTAGTAAAGTGGAGCTCTCTAGGAGAGTGGGTCTCTCTAGTAAAGTGAAACTCTCTAGTAATTTAAAGTGGATATCTAGAGTAAAGTGGAGCTATCTAGGAGAGTGGGTCTCTGTAGTAAAGTGGAACTATCTAGTAATTTAAAGTGGAACTCTCTAGTAATTTAAAGTGGAACTCTCTAGTAATTTAAAGTGGAACTCTCTAGTAATTTAAAGTGGAACTCTCTAGTAATTTAAAGTGGATATATTGAGTAAAGTGAAGCTCTATAGGAGAGTGGGTCTCTCTAGTAAAGTGGAACTCTCTTGTAATTTAAAGTGGCTATCTGGAGTAAAGTGGAGCTCTCTATGAGAGTGGGTCTCTCAAGTAAAGTGGAACTCGCTAGTAATTTAAAGTGGATATCTTGAGTAAAGTGGAGCTATCTAGGAGAGTGGGTCTCTCTAATAGAGTGGAACTCTGTAGTAATTTAAAGTGGATATCTTGAGTAAAGTGAAGCTCTTTAGGAGAGTGGGTCTCTCTAATAAAGTGGAACTCTCTAGTAATTTAAAGTGCATATCTTGAGTAAAGTGGAGCTCTCTAGGAGAGTGGGTCTCTCTAGAAAAGTGGAGCTCTCTAGGAGAGCGGGTCTATCTAGTAAAGTGGAACTCTCTAGTAATTAAAGTGGAACTCTCTAGTAATTTAAAGTGGATATCTTGAGTAAAGTGAAGCTCTTTAGGAGAGTGGGTCTCTGTAGTACAGTGGAACTCTCTAGTAATTTAAAGTGGATATCTTGAGTAAAGTGAAGATCTATAGGAGAATGGGTCTCTCTAGTAAAGTGGAGCTCTCTAGGAGAGTGGGTCTCTCTAGTAAAGTGGAACTCTCTAGTAATTTAAAGTGGACATCTTGAGTAAAGTGGAGTTCTATAGGAGAGTGGGTCTCTCTAGTAAAGTGGAGCTCTCTTGAAGAGTGCGTCTTTCTAGTAAAGTGGAACTCTCTAGTAATTTAAAGTGGAACTCTCTAGTAATTTAAAGTGGATATCTTGAGTAAAGTAGAGCTCTCTAGGAGAGTGGGTCTCTCTAGGAAAGTGGAGGTCTCTAGGAGAGTGGGTCTTTCTAGTAAAGTGGAACTCTCTATTAATTAAAAGTGGAACTCTCTAGTATTTTAAAGTGGACATCTTGAGTAAAGTGAATATCTATAGGAGAATGGGTCTCTCTAGTAAAATGAAGCTCTCTAGGAGAGTGGGTCTCTCTAGTAAAGTGGAACTCTCTAGTAATTTAAAGTGGATATCTTGAGTAAAGTGGAGTTCTCTAGGAGAGTGAGTCTCTCTAGTAAACTGGAACTCTCTAGTAATTTAAAGTGGATATATTGAGTAAAGTGAAGCTCTATAGGAGAGAGGGTCTCTCTAGTAAAGTGGAACTCTCTAGTAATTTAAAGTGCATATCTTGAGTAAAGTGAAGCTCTATAGGAGAGGGGGTCTCGCTAGTAAAGTGGAACTCTCTTGTAATTTAAAGTGGATATGTGGAGTAAAGTGGAGCTCTCTGTGAAAGTGGTTCTCTCTAGTAAAGTGGAACTCGCTAGTAATTTAAAGTGGATATCTTGAGTAAAGTGGAGCCATGTAGGAGAGTGGGTCTCTGTAGTAAAGTGGAACTCTCTAGTAATTTAAAGTGGATATCTTGAGTAAAGTGAAGATCTATAGGAGAATGGGTCTCTCTAGTAAAGTGGAGCTCTCTAGGAGAGTGGGTCTCTCTAGTAAAGTGAAACCCTCTAGTAATTTAAAGTGGAACTCTATAGTAATTTAAAGTGGATATCTAGAGTAAAGTGGAGCTATCTAAGAGAGGGGGTCTCGCTAGTAAAGTGGAACTCTCTAGTAATTTAAAGTGGATATATTAAGTAAAGTGAAGCTCTATAGGAGAGTGGGTCTCTGTAGTAAAGTGGAACTCGCTAGTAATTTAAAGTGGATATTTTGAGTAAATTGGAGCTATGTAGGAGAGTGGGTCTCTCTAATAAAGTGGAACTCTGTAGTAATTTAAAGTGGATATCTTGAGTAAAGTGAAGCTCTATAGGAGAGTGGGTCTCTGTAGTAAAGTCGAACTCTCTAGTAATTTAAAGTGGATATCTTGAGTAAAGTGAAGATCTATAGGAGAATGGGTCTCTCTAGTAAAGTGGAGCTCTCTAGGAGAGTGGGTCTCTCTAGTAAAGTGAAACTCTCTAGTAATTTAAAGTGGATATCTAGAGTAAAGTGGAGCTATCTAGGAGAGTGGGTCTCTGTAGTAAAGTGGAACTATGTAGTAATTTAAAGTGGAACTCTCTAGTAATTTAAAGTGGAACTCTCTAATAATTTAAAGTGGATATATTGAGTAAAGTGAAGCTCTATAGGAGAGTGGGTCTCTGTAGTAAAGTGGAACTCGCTAGTAATTTAAAGTGGATATCTTGAGTAAAGTGGAGCTATGTAGGAGAGTGGGTCTCTCTAATAAAGTGGAACTCTGTAGTAATTTAAAGTGTTAATCTTGAGTAAAGTGAAGCTCTATAGGAGAGTGGGTCTCTGTAGTAAAGTGGAACTCTCTAGTAATTTAAAGTGGATATATTGAGTAAAGTGAAGATCTATAGGAGAATGGGTCTCTCTAGTAAAGTGGAACTATCTAGTAATTTAAAGTGGAACTCTCTAGTAATTTAAAGTGGAACTCTCTAGTAATTTAAAGTGGAACTCTCTAGTAATTTAAAGTGGATATCTTGAGTAAAGTGAAGATCTATAGGAGAATTGGTCTCTCTAGTAAAGTGGAGCCCTCTAGGAGAGTGGGTCTCTCTAGTAAAGTGAAACTCTCTAGTAATTTAAAGTGGAACTCTATAGTAATTTAAAGTGGATATCTAGAGTAAAGTGGAGCTATCTAAGAGAGTGGGTCTCTTTAGTAAAGTGGAACTATCTAGTAATTTAAAGTGGAACTCTCTAGTAATTTAAAGTGGAACTCTTGAGTAAAGTGAAGATATATAGGAGAATGGGTCTCTCTAGTAAAATGAAGCTCTCTAGGAGAGTGGATCTCTCTAGTAAAGTGGAACTCTCTAGTAATTTAAAGTGGATATCTTGAGTAAAGTGGAGTTCTCTAGGAGAGTGAGTCTCTCTAGTAAAGTGGAACTCTCTAGTAATTTAAAGTGGATATATTGAGTAAAGTGAAGCTCTATAGGAGAGTGGGTCTCTCTAGTAAAGTGGAACTCTCTAGTAATTTAAAGTGCACATCTTGAGTAAAGTGAAGCTCTATAGGAGAGTGGGTCTCTCTAGTAAAGTGGAACTCTCTTGTAATTTAAAGTGGATATCTGGAGTAAATTGGAGCTCTCTATGAGAGTGGGTCTCTCTAGTAAAGTGGAACCCGCTAGTAATTTAAAGTTGATATCTTGAGTAAAGTGGAGCTATCTAGGAGAGTGGGTCTCTCTAATAAAGTGGAACTCTGTAGTAATTTAAAGTGGATATCTTGAGTAAAGTGAAGCTCTTTAGGAGAGTGGGTCTCTCTAATAAAGTGGAACTCTCTAGTAATTTAAAGTGCATATCTTGAGTAAAGTGGAGCTCTCTAGGATAGTGGGTCTCTCTAGAAAAGTGGAGCTCTCTAGGAGAGTGGGTCTTTTAGTAAAGTGGAACTCTCTAGTAATTAAAGTGGAACTCTCTAGTAATTTAAAGTGGATATCTTGGGTAAAGTGAAGCTCTTTAGGAGAGTGGGTCTCTGTAGTACAGTGGAACTCTCTAGTAATTTAAAGTGGATATCTTGAGTAAAGTGAAGATATATAGGAGAATGGGTCTCTCTAGTAAAGTGGAGCTCTCTAGGAGGGTGGGTCTCTCTAGTAAAGTGGAACTCTCTAGTAATTTAAAGTGGACATCTTGAGTAAAGTGGAGTTCTCTAGGAGAGTGGGTCTCTCTAGTAAAGTGGAGCTCTCTTGAAGAGTGCGTCTTTCTAGTAAAGTGGAACTCTCTAGTAATTTAAAGTGGAACTATCTAGTAATTTTAAGTGGATATCTTGAGTAAAGTAGAGCTCTCTAGGAGAGTGGGTCTCTCTAGGAAAGTGGAGCTCTCTAGGAGAGTGGGTCTTTCTAGTAAAGTGGAACTCTCTATTAATTAAAAGTGGAACTCTCTAGTAATTTAAAGTGGACATCTTGAGTAAAGTGAAGATCTATAGGAGAATGGGTCTCTCTAGTAAAATGAAGCTCTCTAGGAGAGTGGGTCTCTCTAATAAAGTGGAACTCTCTAGTAATTTAAAGTGGATATCTTGAGTAAAGTGGAGTTCTCTAGGAGAGTGAGTCTCTCTAGTAAACTAGAACTCTCTTGTAATTTAAAGTGGATATGTGGAGTAAAGTGGAGCTCTCTATGAAAGTGGGTCTCTCTAGTAAAGTGGAACTCTCTAGTAATTTAAAGTGGATATATTGAGTAAAATGAACTCTATAGGAGAGTGGGTCTCTGTAGTAAAGTGGAACTCGCTAGTAATTTAAAGTGGATATCTTGAGTAAAGTGGAGCTATGTAGGAGAGTGGGTCTCTCTAATAACGTGGAACTCTGTAGTAATTTAAAGTGGATATCTTGAGTAAAGTGAAGCTCTATAGGAGAGTGGGTCTCTGTAGTAAAGTGGAACTCTCTAGTAATTTAAAGTGGATATCTTGAGTAAAGTGAAGATATATAGGAGAATGGGTCTCTGTAGTAAAGTGGAGCTCTCTGGGAGAGTGGGTCTCTCTAGTAAAGTGAAACTCTCTAGTAATTTAAAGTGGATATCTAGAGTAAAGTGGAGCTATCTAGGAGAGTGGGTCTCTGTAGTAAAGTGGAACTATCTAGTAATTTAAAGTGGAACACTCTAGTAATTTAAAGTGGAAATCTCTAGTAATTTAAAGTGGATATATTGAGTAATTTAAAGTGGATATATTGAGTAAAGTGAAGCTCTATAGGAGAGTGGGTCTCTGTAGTAAAGTGGAACTCGCTAGTAATTTAAAGTGGATATCTTGAGTAAAGTGGAGCTATGTAGGAGAGTGGGTCTCTCTAATAAAGTGGAACTCTGTAGTAATTTAAAGTGGATATCTTGAGTAAAGTGAAGCTCTATAGGAGAGTGGGTCTCTGTAGTAAAGTGGAACTCTCTAGTAATTTAAAGTGGAACTCTTGACTAAAGTGAAGATCTATAGGAGAATGGGTCTCTCTAGTAAAGTGGAGCTCTCTAGGAGAGTGGGTCTCTCTAGTAAAGTGAAACTCTCTAGTAATTTAAAGTGGATATCTAGAGTAAAGTGGAGCTATCTAGGAGAGTGGGTCTCTGTAGTAAAGTGGAACTATCTAGTAATTTAAAGTGAAACTCTCTAGTAATTTAAAGTGGAACTCTCTAGTAATTTAAAGTGGAACTCTCTAGTAATTTAAAGTGGATATCTTGAGTAAAGTGAAGATCTATAGGAGAATGGGTCTCTCTAGTAAAGTGGAGCTCTCTAGGAGAGTGGGTCTCTCTAGTAAAGTGAAACTCTCTAGTAATTTAAAGTGGAACTCTATAGTAATTTAAAGTGGATATCTAGAGTAAAGTGGAGCTATCTAAGAGAGTGGGTCTCTGTAGTAAAGTGGAACTATCTAGTAATTTAAATTGGAACTCTCTAGTAATTTAAAGTGGAACTCTCTAGTAATTTAACGTGGAACTCTCTAGTAATTTAAAGTGGAAATCTTGAGTAAAGTGAAGATCTATAGGAGAATGGGTCTCTCTAGTAAAGTGGAGCTCTCTAGGAGAGTGGGTCTCTCTAGTAAAGTGAAACTCTCTAGTAATTTAAAGTGGATATATTGAGTAAAGTGGAGCTCTCTAGGAGAGTGGGTCTTTCTAGGAAAGTGGAGCTCTCTAGGAGAGTGGGTCTTTCTAGTAAAGTGGAACTCTCTAGTAATTAAAAGTGGAACTCTCTAGTAATTTAAAGTGGATATCTTGAGTAAAGTGAAGATATATAGGAGAATGGGTCTCTCTAGTAAAGTGGAACTCTCTAGTAATTTAAAGTGGATATATTGAGTAAAGTGAAGCTCTATAGGAGAGTGGGTCTCTCTAGTAAAGTGGAACTCTCTAGTAATTTAAAGTGCATATCTTGAGTAAAGTGAAGCTCTATAGGAGAGTGGGTCTCTCTAGTAAAGTGAAACTCTCTAGTAATTTAAAGTGGATATCTTGAGTAAAGTGAAGCTCTATAGGAGAGTGGGTCTCTGTAGTAAAGTGGAACTCTCTAGTAATTTAAAGTGGATATCTTGAGTAAAGTGAAGATATATAGGAGAATGGGTCTCTGTAGTAAAGTGGAGCTCTCTGGGAGAGTGGGTCTCTCTAGTAAAGTGAAACTCTCTAGTAATTTAAAGTGGATATCTAGAGTAAAGTGGAGCTATCTAGGAGAGTGGGTCTCTGTAGTAAAGTGGAACTATCTAGTAATTTAAAGTGGAACACTCTAGTAATTTAAAGTGGAACTCTCTAGTAATTTAAAGTGGATATATTGAGTAATTTAAAGTGGATATATTGAGTAAAGTGAAGCTCTATAGGAGAGTGGGTCTCTGTAGTAAAGTGGAACTCGCTAGTAATTTAAAGTGGATATCTTGAGTAAAGTGGAGCTATGTATGAGAGTGGGTCTCTCTAATAAAGTGGAACTCTGTAGTAATTTAAAGTTGATATCTTGAGTAAAGTGAAGCTCTATAGGAGAGTGGGTCTCTGTAGTAAAGTGGAACTCTCTAGTAATTTAAAGTGGAACTCTTGAGTAAAGTGAAGATCTATAGGAGAATGGGTCTCTCTAGTAAAGTGGAGCTCTCTAGGAGAGTGGGTCTCTCTAGTAAAGTGAAACTCTCTAGTAATTTAAAGTGGATATCTAGAGTAAAGTGGAGCTATCTAGGAGAGTGGGTCTCTGTAGTAAAGTGGAACTATCTAGTAATTTAAAGTGAAACTCTCTAGTAATTTAAAGTGGAACTCTCTAGTAATTTAAAGTGGAACTCTCTAGTAATTTAAAGTGGATATCTTGAGTAAAGTGAAGATCTATAGGAGAATGGGTCTCTCTAGTAAAGTGGAGCTCTCTAGGAGAGTGGGTCTCTCTAGTAAAGTGAAACTCTCTAGTAATTTAAAGTGGAACTCTATAGTAATTTAAAGTGGATATCTAGAGTAAAGTGGAGCTATCTAAGAGAGTGGGTCTCTGTAGTAAAGTGGAACTATCTAGTAATTTAAAGTGGAACTCTCTAGTAATTTAAAGTGGAACTCTCTAGTAATTTAACGTGGAACTCTCTAGTAATTTAAAGTGGAAATCTTGAGTAAAGTGAAGATCTATAGGAGAATGGGTCTCTCTAGTAAAGTGGAGCTCTCTAGGAGAGTGGGTCTCTCTAGTAAAGTGAAACTCTCTAGTAATTTAAAGTGGATATATTGAGTAAAGTGGAGCTCTCTAGGAGAGTGGGTCTTTCTAGGAAAGTGGAGCTCTCTAGGAGAGTGGGTCTTTCTAGTAAAGTGGAACTCTCTAGTAATTAAAAGTGGAACTCTCTAGTAATTTAAAGTGGATATCTTGAGTAAAGTGAAGATATATAGGAGAATGGGTCTCTCTAGTAAAGTGGAACTCTCTAGTAATTTAAAGTGGATATATTGAGTAAAGTGAAGCTCTATAGGAGAGTGGGTCTCTCTAGTAAAGTGGAACTCTCTAGTAATTTAAAGTGCATATCTTGAGTAAAGTGAAGCTCTATAGGAGAGTGGGTCTCTCTAGTAAAGTGGAACTCTGTAGTAATTTAAAGTGGATATCTGGAGTAAAGTGAAGCTCTTTAGGAGAGTGGGTCTCTCTAATAAAGTGGAACTCTCTAGTAATTTAAAGTGCATATCTTGAGTAAAGTGGAGCTCTCTAGGAGAGTGGGTCTCTCTAGAAAAGTGGAGCTCTCTAGGAGAGTGGGTCTTTCTAGTGAAGTGGAACTCTCTAGTAATTAAAGTGGAACTCTCTAGTAATTTAAAGTGGATATCTTGAGTAAAGTGAAGCTCTTTAGGAGAGTGGGTCTCTGTAGTACAGTGGAACTCTCTAGTAATTTAAAGTGGATATCTTGAGTAAAGTGAAGATCTATAGGAGAATGGGTCTCTCTAGTAAAGTGGAGCTCTCTAGGAGGGTGGGTCTCTCTAGTAAAGTGGAACTCTCTAGTAATTTAAAGTGGACATCTTGAGTAAAGTGGAGTTCTCTAGGAGAGTGGGTCTCTCTAGTAAAGTGGAGCTCTCTTGAAGAGTGCGTCTTTCTAGTAAAGTGGAACTCTCTAGTAATTTAAAGTGGAACTCTCTAGTAATTTAAAGTGGATATCTTGAGTAAAGTAGAGCTCTCTAGGAGAGTGGGTCTCTCTAGGAAAGTGGAGCTCTCTAGGAGAGTGGGTCTTTCTAGTAAAGTGGAACTCTCTATTAATTAAAAGTGGAACTCTCTAGTAATTTATAAAGTGGACATCTTGAGTAAAGTGAAGATCTATAGGAGAATGGGTCTCTCTAGTAAAATGAAGCCCTCTAGGAGAGTGGGTCTCTCTAATAAAGTGGAACTCTCTAGTAATTTAAAGTGGATATCTTGAGTAAAGTGGAGTTCTCTAGGAGAGTGAGTCTCTCTAGTAAACTAGAACTCTCTAGTAATTTAAAGTGGATATATTGAGTAAAGTGAAGCTCTATAGGAGAGAGGGTCTCTCTAGTAAAGTGGAACTCTCTAGTAATTTAAAGTGCATATCTTGAGTAAAGTGAAGCTCTATAGGAGAGGGGGTCTCGCTAGTAAAGTGGAACTCTCTTGTAATTTAAAGTGGATATGTGGAGTAAAGTGGAGCTCTCTATGAAAGTGGGTCTCTCTAGTAAAGTGGAACTCGCTAGTAATTTAAAGTGGATATCTTGAGTAAAGTGGAGCTATCTAGGAGAGTGGGTCTCTCTAATAAAGTGGAACTCTGTAGTAATTTAAAGTGGATATCTTGAGTAAAGTGAAGCTCTTTAGGAGAGTGGGTCTCTCTAGTAAAGTGGAACTCTCTAGTAATTTAAAGTGGATATATTGAGTAAAGTGAAGCTCTATAGGAGAGTGGGTCTCTGTAGTAAAGTGGAACTCGCTAGTAATTTAAAGTGGATATCTTGAGTAAAGTGGAGCTATGTAGGAGAGTGGGTCTCTCTAATAACGTGGAACTCTCTAGTAATTTAAAGTGGATATCTTGAGTAAAGTGAAGCTCTATAGGAGAGTGGGTCTCTGTAGTAAAGTGGAACTCTCTAGTAATTTAAAGTGGATATCTTGAGTAAAGTGAAGATCTATAGGAGAATGGGTCTCTGTAGTAAAGTGGAGCTCTCTGGGAGAGTGGGTCTCTCTAGTAAAGTGAAACTCTCTAGTAATTTAAAGTGGATATCTAGAGTAAAGTGGAGCTATCTAGGAGAGTGGGTCTCTGTAGTAAAGTGGAACTATCTAGTAATTTAAAGTGGAACACTCTAGTAATTTAAAGTGGAACTCTCTAGTAATTTAAAGTGGATATATTGAGTAAAGTGAAGCTCTATAGGAGAGTGGGTCTCTGTAGTAAAGTGGAACTCGCTAGTAATTTAAAGTGGATATCTTGAGTAAAGTGGAGCTATGTAGGAGAGTGGGTCTCTCTAATAAAGTGGAACTCTGTAGTAATTTAAAGTGGATATCTTGAGTAAAGTGAAGCTCTATAGGAGAGTGGGTCTCTGTAGTAAAGTGGAACTCTCTGGTAATTTAAAGTGGAACACTTGAGTAAAGTGAAGATCTATAGGAGAATGGGTCTCTCTAGTAAAGTGGAGCTCTCTAGGAGAGTGGGTCTCTCTAGTAAAGTGAAACTCTCTAGTAATTTAAAGTGGATATCTAAAGTTAAGTGGAGCTATCTAGGAGAGTGGGTCTCTGTAGTAAAGTGGAACTATCTAGTAATTTAAAGTGAAACCCTCTAGTAATTTAAAGTGGAACTCTCTAGTAATTTAAAGTGGAACTCTCTAGTAATTTAAAGTGGATATCTTGAGTAAAGTGAAGATCTATAGGAGAGTGTGTCTCTGTAGTACAGTGAAACTCTCTAGTAATTTAAAGTGGATATCTTGAGTAAAGTGAAGATCTATAGGAGAATGGGTCTCTCTAGTAAAGTGGAGCTCTCTTGGAGAGTGGGTCTTTCTAGTAAAGTGGAACTATCTAGTAATTTAAAGTGGAACTCTCTAGTAATTTAAAGTGGATATCTTGAGTAAAGTGGAGCTCTCTAGGAGAGTGGGTCTCTCTAGGAAAGTGGAGCTCTCTAGGAGAGTGGGTCTTTCTAGTAAAGTGGAACTCTCTAGTAATTAAAAGTGGAACTCTCTAGTAATTTAAAGTGGACATCTTGAGTAAAGTGAAGATCTATAGGAGAATGGGTCTGTCTAGTAAAATGAAGCTCATTAGGAGGGTGGGTTTCTCTAGTAAAGTGGAACTCTCTAGTAATTTAAAGTGGATATATTGAGTAAAGTGGAGTTCTCTAGGAGAGTGGGTCTCTCTAGTAAAGTGGAACTCTCTTGTAATTTAAAGAGGATATGTGGAGTAAAGTAGAGCTCTCTATGAGAGTTGGTCTCTCTAGTAAAGTGGAACTCTCTAGTAATTTAAAGTGGATATCTTGAGTAAAGTGAAGCTCTTTAGGAAAGTGGGTCTCTCTAATAAAGTGGAACTCTAGTAATTTAAAGTGGATATCTTGAGTAAAGTGGAGCTATGTAGGAGAGTGGGTCTCTCTAATAACGTGGAACTCTGTAGTAATTTAAAGTGGATATCTTGAGTAAAGTGAAGCTCTATAGGAGAGTGGGTCTCTGTAGTAAAGTGGGTCTCTGTAGTAAAGTGGAACTCTCTAGTAATTTAAAGTGGATATCTTGAGTAAAGTGAAGATATATAGGAGAATGGGTCTCTGTAGTAAAGTGGAGCTCTCTGGGAGAGTGGGTCTCTCTAGTAAAGTGAAACTCTCTAGTAATTTAAAGTGGATATCTAGAGTAAAGTGGAGCTATCTAGGAGAGTGGGTCTCTGTAGTAAAGTGGAACTATCTAGTAATTTAAAGTGGAACTCTCTAGTAATTTAAAGTGGAACTCTCTAGTAATTTAAAGTGGATATATTGAGTAAAGTGAAGCTCTATAGGAGAGTGGGTCTCTCTAGTAAAGTGGAGCTCTCTAGGAGAGTGGGTCTCTCTAGTAAAGTGAAACTCTCTAGTAATTTAAAGTGGAACTCTATAGTAATTTAAAGTGGATATCTAGAGTAAAGTGGAGCTATCTAAGAGAGTGGGTCTCTGTAGTAAAGTGGAACTCGCTAGTAATTTAAAGTGGATATCTTGAGTAAAGTGGAGCTATGTAGGAGAGTGGGTCTCTCTAATAAAGTGGAACTCTGTAGTAATTTAAAGTGGATATCTTGAGTAAAGTGAAGCTCTAGAGGAGAGTGGGTCTCTGTAGTAAAGTGGAACTCTCTAGTAATTTAAAGTGGAACTCTTGAGTAAAGTGAAGATCTATAGGAGAATGGGTCTCTCTAGTAAAGTGGAGCTCTCTAGGAGAGTGGGTCTCTCTAGTAAAGTGAAACTCTCTAGTAATTTAAAGTGGATATCTAGAGTAAAGTGGAGCTATCTAGGAGAGTGGGTCTCTGTAGTAAAGTGGAACTATCTAGTAATTTAAAGTGAAACCCTCTAGTAATTTAAAGTGGAACTCTCTAGTAATTTAAAGTGGAACTCTCTAGTAATTTAAAGTGGATATCTTGAGTAAAGTGAAGATCTATAGGAGAATGGGTCTCTCTAGTAAAGTGGAGCTCTCTAGGAGAGTGGGTCTCTCTAGTAAAGTGAAACTCTCTAGTAATTTAAAGTGGAACTCTATAGTAATTTAAAGTGGATATCTAGAGTAAAGTGGAGCTATCTAAGAGAGTGGGTCTCTGTAGTAAAGTGGAACTATCTAGTAATTTAAAGTGGAACTCTCTAGTAATTTAAAGTGGAACTCTCTAGTAATTTAACGTGGAACTCTCTAGTAATTTAAAGTGGAAATCTTGAGTAAAGTGAAGATCTATAGGAGAATGGGTCTCTCTAGTAAAGTGGAGCTCTCTAGGAGAGTGGGTCTCTCTAGTAAAGTGAAACTCTCTAGTAATTTAAAGTGGATATATTGAGTAAAGTGGAGCTCTCTAGGAGAGTGGGTCTTTCTAGGAAAGTGGAGCTCTCTAGGAGAGTGGGTCTTTCTAGTAAAGTGGAACTCTCTAGTAATTAAAAGTGGAACTCTCTAGTAATTTAAAGTGGACATCTTGAGTAAAGTGAAGATATATAGGAGAATGGGTCTCTCTATTAAAATGAAGCTCTCTAGGAGAGTGGATCTCTCTAGTAAAGTGGAACTCTCTAGTAATTTAAAGTGGATATCTTGAGTAAAGTGGAGTTCTCTAGGAGAGTGAGTCTCTCTAGTAAAGTGGAACTCTCTAGTAATTTAAAGTGGATATATTGAGTAAAGTGAAGCTCTATAGGAGAGTGGGTTTCTCTAGTAAAGTGGAACTCTCTAGTAATTTAAAGTGCATATCTTGAGTAAAGTGAAGCTCTATAGGAGAGTGGGTCTCTCTAGTAAAGTGGAACTCTGTAGTAATTTAAAGTGGATATCTGGAGTAAAGTGAAGCTCTTTAGGAGAGTGGGTCTCTCTAATAAAGTGGAACTCTCTAGTAATTTAAAGTGCATATCTTGAGTAAAGTGAAGCTCTTTAGGAGAGTGGGTCTCTCTAATAAAGTGGAACTCTAGTAATTTAAAGTGGATATCTTGAGTAAAGTGGAGCTATGTAGGAGAGTGGGTCTCTCTAATAACGTGGAACTCTGTAGTAATTTAAAGTGGATATCTTGAGTAAAGTGAAGCTCTATAGGAGAGTGGGTCTCTGTAGTAAAGTGGGTCTCTGTAGTAAAGTGGAACTCTCTAGTAATTTAAAGTGGATATCTTGAGTAAAGTGAAGATATATAGGAGAATGGGTCTCTGTAGTAAAGTGGAGCTCTCTGGGAGAGTGGGTCTCTCTAGTAAAGTGAAACTCTCTAGTAATTTAAAGTGGATATCTAGAGTAAAGTGGAGCTATCTAGGAGAGTGGGTCTCTGTAGTAAAGTGGAACTATCTAGTAATTTAAAGTGGAACTCTCTAGTAATTTAAAGTGGAACTCTCTAGTAATTTAAAGTGGATATATTGAGTAAAGTGAAGCTCTATAGGAGAGTGGGTCTCTGTAGTAAAGTGGAACTCGCTAGTAATTTAAAGTGGATATCTTGAGTAAAGTGGAGCTATGTAGGAGAGTGGGTCTCTCTAATAAAGTGGAACTGTGTAGTAATTTAAAGTGGATATCTTGAGTAAAGTGAAGCTCTATAGGAGAGTGGGTCTCTGTAGTAAAGTGGAACTCTCTAGTAATTTAAAGTGGAACTCTTGAGTAAAGTGAAGATCTATAGGAGAATGGGTCTCTCTAGTAAAGTGGAGCTCTCTAGGAGAGTGGGTCTCTCTAGTAAAGTGAAACTCTCTAGTAATTTAAAGTGGATATCTAGAGTAAAGTGGAGCTCTCTAGGAGAGTGGGTCTTTCTAGGAAAGTGGAGCTCTCTAGGAGAGTGGGTCTTTCTAGTAAAGTGGAACTCTCTAGTAATTAAAAGTGGAACTCTCTAGTAATTTAAAGTGGACATCTTGAGTAAAGTGAAGATATATAGGAGAATGGGTCTCTCTATTAAAATGAAGCTCTCTAGGAGAGTGGATCTCTCTAGTAAAGTGGAACTCTCTAGTAATTTAAAGTGGATATCTTGAGTAAAGTGGAGTTCTCTAGGAGAGTGAGTCTCTCTAGTAAAGTGGAACTCTCTAGTAATTTAAAGTGGATATATTGAGTAAAGTGAAGCTCTATAGGAGAGTGGGTTTCTCTAGTAAAGTGGAACTCTCTAGTAATTTAAAGTGCATATCTTGAGTAAAGTGAAGCTCTATAGGAGAGTGGGTCTCTCTAGTAAAGTGGAACTCTGTAGTAATTTAAAGTGGATATCTGGAGTAAAGTGAAGCTCTTTAGGAGAGTGGGTCTCTCTAATAAAGTGGAACTCTCTAGTAATTTAAAGTGCATATCTTGAGTAAAGTGAAGCTCTTTAGGAGAGTGGGTCTCTCTAATAAAGTGGAACTCTAGTAATTTAAAGTGGATATCTTGAGTAAAGTGGAGCTATGTAGGAGAGTGGGTCTCTCTAATAACGTGGAACTCTGTAGTAATTTAAAGTGGATATCTTGAGTAAAGTGAAGCTCTATAGGAGAGTGGGTCTCTGTAGTAAAGTGGGTCTCTGTAGTAAAGTGGAACTCTCTAGTAATTTAAAGTGGATATCTTGAGTAAAGTGAAGATATATAGGAGAATGGGTCTCTGTAGTAAAGTGGAGCTCTCTGGGAGAGTGGGTCTCTCTAGTAAAGTGAAACTCTCTAGTAATTTAAAGTGGATATCTAGAGTAAAGTGGAGCTATCTAGGAGAGTGGGTCTCTGTAGTAAAGTGGAACTATCTAGTAATTTAAAGTGGAACTCTCTAGTAATTTAAAGTGGAACTCTCTAGTAATTTAAAGTGGATATATTGAGTAAAGTGAAGCTCTATAGGAGAGTGGGTCTCTGTAGTAAAGTGGAACTCGCTAGTAATTTAAAGTGGATATCTTGAGTAAAGTGGAGCTATGTAGGAGAGTGGGTCTCTCTAATAAAGTGGAACTGTGTAGTAATTTAAAGTGGATATCTTGAGTAAAGTGAAGCTCTATAGGAGAGTGGGTCTCTGTAGTAAAGTGGAACTCTCTAGTAATTTAAAGTGGAACTCTTGAGTAAAGTGAAGATCTATAGGAGAATGGGTCTCTCTAGTAAAGTGGAGCTCTCTAGGAGAGTGGGTCTCTCTAGTAAAGTGAAACTCTCTAGTAATTTAAAGTGGATATCTAGAGTAAAGTGGA
The DNA here is from genome assembly GCA_037951105.1 of Echinarachnius parma. NCBI lineage: Eukaryota > Metazoa > Echinodermata > Echinoidea > Clypeasteroida > Echinarachniidae > Echinarachnius > Echinarachnius parma. Next base: position 11,165 of record JBAMJV010000886.1, on the reverse strand, counting down.
GCTATCTAGGAGAGTGGGTCTCTGTAGTAAAGTGGAACTATCTAGTAATTTAAAGTGAAACTCTCTAGTAATTTAAAGTGGAACTCTCTAGTAATTTAAAGTGGAACTCTCTAGTAATTTAAAGTGGATATCTTGAGTAAAGTGAAGATCTATAGGAGAATGGGTCTCTCTAGTAAAGTGGAGCTCTCTAGGAGAGTGGGTCTCTCTAGTAAAGTGAAACTCTCTAGTAATTTAAAGTGGATATATTGAGTAAAGTGGAGCTCTCTAGGAGAGTGGGTCTTTCTAGGAAAGTGGAGCTCTCTAGGAGAGTGGGTCTTTCTAGTAAAGTGGAACTCTCTAGTAATTAAAAGTGGAACTCTCTAGTAATTTAAAGTGGACATCTTGAGTAAAGTGAAGATATATAGGAGAATGGGTCTCTCTATTAAAATGAAGCTCTCTAGGAGAGTGGATCTCTCTAGTAAAGTGGAACTCTCTAGTAATTTAAAGTGGATATCTTGAGTAAAGTGAAGATATATAGGAGAATGGGTCTCTCTATTAAAATGAAGCTCTCTAGGAGAGTGGATCTCTCTAGTAAAGTGGAACTCTCTAGTAATTTAAAGTGGATATCTTGAGTAAAGTGGAGTTCTCTAGGAGAGTGAGTCTCTCTAGTAAAGTGGAACTCTCTAGTAATTTAAAGTGGATATATTGAGTAAAGTGAAGCTCTATAGGAGAGTGGGTTTCTCTAGTAAAGTGGAACTCTCTAGTAATTTAAAGTGCATATCTTGAGTAAAGTGAAGCTCTATAGGAATTTAAAGTGGATATATTGAGTAAAGTGAAGCTCTAATAGGAGAGTGGGTTTCTCTAGTAAAAGTGGAACTCTCTAGTAATTTATAAAGTGCATATCTTGAGTAAAGTGAAGCTCTATAGGAGAGTGGGTCTCTCTAGTAAAGTGGAACTCTGTAGGTAATTTAAAAGTGGATATCTGGAGTAAAGTGAAGCTCTTTAGGAGAGTGGGTCTCTCTAATAAAGTGGAACTCTCTAGTATTTTAAAGTGCATATCTTGAGTAAAGTGGAGCTCTCTAGGAGAGTGGGGTCTCTCTAGAAAAGTGGAGCTCTCTAGGAGAGTGGGTCTTTCTCTAGTAAAGTGGAACTCTTCTAGTAATTAAAGTGGAACTCTCTAGTAATTTAAAAAGTGGATATCTTGAGTAAAGTGAAGCTCTTTTAGGAGAGTGGGTCTCTGTAGTACAGTGGGAACTCTCTAGTAATTTTAAAAGATGGATATCTTGAGTAAAGTGAAGATCTATAGGAGAATGGGTCTCTCTAGTAAAGTGGAGCTCTCTAGGAGGGTGGGTCTCTCTAGTAAAGTGGAACCCTCTTCTAATTTAATAAAGTGGACATCTTGAGTAAAGTGGAGTTCTCCTAGGGAGAGTGGGTCTCTCTAGTAAAGTTGAGCTCCTCTTGAAGAGTGCGTCTTCTCTAGTAAAGTGGAACTCTCTAGTAATTTAAAAAAAAGTGGAACTCTCTTAGTAATTTTAAAAGTGGATATCTTGAGTAAAGTAGAGCTCTCTAGGAGAGTGGGTCTCTCTAGGGAAAGTTGAGCTCTCTAGGAGAGTGGGGTCTTTCTAGTAAAGTGGAACGCTCTATTAATTAAAAAGTGGAACTCTCTAGTAATTTAAAAGTGGACATCTTGAGTAAAGTGAAGATCTATATAGGAGAATGGGTCTCTCTAGTAAAATGAAGCTCTCTAGGAGAGTGGGGTCTCTCTAATAAAAAGTGAACTCTCTAGTAATTTTAAAGTGGATATCTTGAGTAAAGTGGAGTTCTCTAGGAGAGTGAGTCTCTCTAGTAAACTAGAAACTCTCTAGTAATTTTAAAGTGGATATATTGAGTAAAGTGAAGCTCTATAGGAGAGAGGGTCTCTCTAGTAAAGTGGAACTCTCTAGTAATTTAAAAAGTGCATATCTTGAGTAAAGTGAAGCTCTATAGGAGAGGGGGTCTCGCTAGTAAAGTGGAAACTTCTCTCTTGTAATTTAAAGTGGATATGTGGAGTAAAGTGGAGCTCTCTATGAAAGTGGGTCTCTCTAAGTAAAGTGGAAACTCGCATAGTAATTTAAAAGTGGATATCTTGAGTAAAGTGGAGCTATCTAGGGAGAGTGGGTCCTCTCTAATAAAGTGGAAACTCTGTAGTTAATTTAAAAAGTGGATATCTTGAGTAAAGTGAAGCTCTTTAGGAGAGTGGGGTCTCTCTAGTAAAGTGGAACTCTCTAGTAATTTAAAGTGGATATATTGAGTAAAAGTGAAGCTCTATAGGAGAGTGGGTCTCTGTAGTAAAGTGGAACTCGCTAGTAATTTAAAGTGGATATCTTGAGTAAAGTGGAGCTATGTAGGAGAGTGGGTCTCTCTAATTAACGTGGAACTCTCTTAGTTAATTTAAAAGTGGATATCTTGAGTAAAGTGAAGCTCTATAGGAGAGTGGGTCTCTGTAGTAAAGTGGAACTATCTAGTAATTTAAAAGTGGAACCTCTCTAGTAATTTAAAAGTGGAACTCTCTAGTAATTAAATTTAACGTGGAACTCTCTCTAGTAATTTAAAAGTGGAAATCTTGAGTAAAGTGAAGATCTATAGGAGAATGGGTCCTCTCTTAGTAAAGTGGAGCTCTCTAGGAAGAGTGGGTCTCTCTAGTAAAAGTGAAACTCTCTAGTAATTTAAAAAAAGTGGATATATTGAGGTAAAGTGGAGCTCTCTAGGAGAGTGGGTCTTTCTAGGAAAGTGGAGCTCTCTAGGAGAGTGGGGTCTTTCTAGTAAAGTGGAACTCTCTAGTAATTAAAAAGTAGGTGGAACTCTCTAGTAATTTAAAGTGGACATCTTGAGTTAAAGTGAAGATATATAGGAGAATGGGTCTCTCTCTATTAAAATGAAGCTCTCTAGGAGAGTGGATTCTCTCTAGTAAAGTGGAACTCTCTAGTAATTTTAAAGTGGATATCTTGAGTAAAAGTGGAGTTCTCTAGGAGATGTGAGTCTCTCTAGTAAAGTGGAACTTCTCTAGTAATTTAAAGTGGATATATTGAGTAAAGTGAAGCTCTATAGGAGAGTGGGTTTCTCTAGTAAAGTGGAACTCTCTAGTAATTTTAAAAGTGCATATCTTGAGTAAAGTTGAAGCTCTATAGGAAAGTGGGGTCTCTCTAGTAAAGTGGAAACTCTGTAGTAATTTAAAAGTGGATATCTGGAGTAAAGTGAAGCTCTTTAGGAGAGTGGGGTCTCCTCTAATAAAGTGGAACCTCTCTAGTAATTTTAAAGTGCATATCTTGAGTAAAAGTGAAGCTCTTTAGGAGAGTGGGTCTCTCTAATATAAAGTGGAACTCTAGTAATTTTAAAAGTGGATATCTTGAGTATAAAGTGGAGCTATGTAGGAGAGTGGGTCTCTCTAATAACGTGGAACTCTGTAGTAATTTTAAAAAAGTGGATATCTTGAGTAAAGTGAAGCTCTATAGGAGAGTGGGTCTCTGTAGTAAAGTGGGTCTCTGTAGTAAAGTGGAACTCTCTAGTAATTTTAAAGTGGATATCTTGAGTAAAGTGAAGATATATAGGAGAATGGGTCTCTGTAGTAAAGTGGAGCTCTCTGGGAGAGTGGGTCTCTCTAGTAAAGTGAAACTCTCTTAGTAATTTAAAGTGGATTATCTAGAGTAAAGTGGAGCTATCTAGGGAGAGTGGGTCTCTGTAGTAAAGTAGAAACTATCTAGTAATTTTTAAAGTGGAACTCTCTAGTAATTTTAAAAGTGGAACTCTCTAGTAATTTAATTAAAGTGGATATATTGAGTAAAGTGAAGCTCTATAGGGAAAGTGGGTCTCTGTAGTAAAGTGGAAACTCGCTAGTAATTATAAAGTGGATATCTTGAGTAGTAAGTGGAGCTATGTAGGAGAGTGGGTCTCTCTAATTAAAGTGGAAACTGTGTAGTAATTTTTAAAGTGGATATCTTGAGTAAAGTGAAGCTATATAGGAGAGTGGGTCTCTGTAGTAAAGTGGAACTCTCTAGTTAATTTAAAGTGGAACTCTTGAGGTAAAGTGAAGATCTATAGGAGAATGGGTCTCTCTAGTAAAGTGGAGCTCTCTAGGAGAGTGGGTCTCTCTAGTAAAAGTGAAAACTCTCTAGTAATTTAAAGTGGATATCTAGAGTAAAAGTGGAGCTCTCTAGGAGAGTGGGTCTTTCTAGGAAAGTGGAGCTCTCCTAGGAGAGTGGGTCTTTCCTAGTAAAGTGGAACTCTCTAGTAATTAAAAGTGGAACTCTCTAGTAATTTAAAAGTGGACATCTTGAGTTAAAGTGAAGATATATAGGAGAATGGGGTCTCTCTATTTAAAATGAAGCTCTCTAGGAGAGTGGATCTCTCTAGTAAAGTGGAACTCTCTAGTAATTTAAAAAAGTGCATATCTTGAGTAAAGTGGAGTTCTCTAGGAGAGGTGAGTCTCTCTAGTAAAGTGGAACTCTCTAGTAATTTTAAAGTGGATATATTGAGTAAAGTGAAGCTCTATAGAGAGAGTGGGTTTCTCTAGTAAAAGTGGAACTCTCTCTAGTAATTTATAAAAAGTGCATATCTTGAGTAAAGTGAAAGCTCTATAGGAGAGTGGGGTCTCTCTAGTAAAAGTGGAACTCTGTAGTAATTTAAAAGTGGATATCTGGAGTAAAGTGAAGCTCTTTAGGAGAGTGGGGTCTCTCTAATAAAGTGGAACTCTCTAGTAATTTAAAAAGTGCATATCTTGAGTAAAGTGAAGCTCTTTAGGAGAGGTGGGTCTCTCTAATTAAAGTGGAACTCTAGTAATTTTAAAAGTGGATATCTTGAGTAAAGTGGAGCTATGTAGGAGAGTGGGTCTCTCTAATAACGTGGAACTGTGTAGTAATTTAAAAGTGGATATCTTGAGTAAAAGTGAAGCTCTATAGGAGAGTGGGGTCTCTGTAGTAAAGTGGAACATCTCTAGTAATTTAAAAGTGGAAACTCTTGAGTAAAGTGAAGATCTATAGGAGAATGGGTCTCTCTAGTAAAGTGGAGCTCTCTAGGAGAGTGGGTCTCTCTAGTAAAGTGAAACTCGTCTAGTAATTATTAAAGTGGATATCTAGAGTAAAAGTGGAGCTATCTAGGAGAGTGGGGTCTCTGTAGTAAAGTGGAACTATCTAGTAATTTTAAAAGTGAAACTCTCTAGTAATTTAAAAAGTGGAACTCTCTAGTAATTTAAAGTGGAACTCTCTAGTAATTTTAAAAGTGGATATCTTGAGTAAAGTGAAGATCTATAGGGAGAATGGGTCTCTCTAGTAAAGTGGAGCTCTCTAGGAGAGTGGGTCTCTCTAGTAAAGTGAAACTCTCTAGTAATTTAAAAAGTGGATATATTGAGTAAAGTGGAGGCTCTCTAGGAGAGTGGGGTCCTTTCTAGGAAAGTGGAGCTCTCTAGGAGAGTGGGGTCTTTCTAGTAAAGTGGAACTCTCTAGTAATTAAAAGTGGAAACTTCTCTTAGTAATTTTAAAGTGGGACATCTTGAGTAAAGTGAAGATATAATAGGAGAATGGGTCTCTCTCTATTAAAATGAAGCTCTCTAGGAGAGTGGATCTCTCTAGTTAAAGTGGAACTCTCTAGTAATTTAAAAAAGTGGATATCTTGAGTAAAGTGGAGTTCTCTAGGAGAGTGAGTCTCTCTAGTAAAGTGGAACTCTCTAGTAATTTTAAAGTGGATATATTGAGTAAAGTGAAGCTCTATAGGAGAGTGGGTTTCTCTAGTAAAGTGGAACTCTCTAGTAATTTAAAGTGCATATCTTGAGGTAAAGTGAAGCTCTATAGGAGAGTGGGTCTCTCATAGTTAAAGTGGAACTCTGTAGTAATTTAAAGTGGATATCTGGAGTAAAGTGAAGCTCTTTAGGAGAGTGGGTCTCTCTAATAAAGTGGAACTCTCTAGTAATTTATAAAGTGCATATCTTGAGTAAAGTGGAGCTCTCTAGGAGAGTGGGTCTCTCCTCTAGAAAAGTGGAGCTCTCTAGGAGAGTGGGTCTTTCTAGTAAAGTGGAACTCTCTAGTTAATTAAAGTGGAACTCTCTCTAGTAATTTAAAAGTGGATATCTTGAGTTAAAGTGAAGCTCTTTAGGAGAGTGGGTCTCTGTAGTACAGTGGAACTCTCTAGTAATTTAAAAGTGGATTATCTTGAGTAAAGTGAAGATCTATAGGAGAATGGGTCTCTCTAGTAAAGTGGAGCTCTCTAGGAGGGTGGGTCTCTCTAGTAAAGTGGAACCCTCTTGTAATTTAAAAGTGGACATCTTGAGTAAAGTGGAGTTTCTCTAGGAGGAGTGGGTCTCTCTAGTAAAGTGGAGCTCTCTTGAAGAGTGCGTCTTTCTAGTAAAGTGGAACTCTCTAGTAATTTATTAAAGTGGAACTCTCTAGTAATTTTTAAAGTGGATATCTTGAGAAAAAGTAGAGCTCTCTAGGAGAGTGGGGTCTCTGTAGGAAAGTTGAGCTCTCTAGGAGAGGTGGGTCTTTCTAGTAAAAGTGGAACTCTCTATTAATTAAAAGTGGAACTCTCTAGGTAATTTAAAAAAGTGGACATCTTGAGTAAAAGTGAAGATCTATAGGAGAATGGGTCCTCTCTAGTAAAATGAAGCTCTCTAGGAGAGTGGGTTCTCTCCTCTAAATAAAGTGGAACTCTCTAGTAATTTAAAGTGGATATCTTGAGTAAAGTGGAGTTCTCTAGGAGAGTGAGTCTCTCTAGTACTAGAAACTAGAACTCTCTAGTAATTTTAAAGTGGATATATTGAGTAAAGTGAAGCTCTATAGGAGAGAGGGTCTCTCTAGTAAAGTGGAACTCTCTAGTAATTTTAAAGTGCATATCTTGAGTAAAGTGAAGCTCTATAGGAGAGGGGGGTCTCGCCTAGTAAAGTGGAACTCTCTTGTAATTTTAAAGTGGATATGTGGAGTAAAGTGAGCTCTCTATGAAAGTGGGGTCTCTCTAGTAAAGGTGGAACTCGCTAGTAATTTAAAGTGGATTATCTTGAGTAAAGTGGAGCTATCTAGGAGAGTGGGTCTCTCTAATAAAGTGGAACTCTGTAGTAATTTTAAAAGTGGATATCTTGAGTAAAGTGAAGCTCTTTAGGAGAGTGGGTCTCTCTAGTAAAAAGTGGAAACTCTCTTAGTAATTTAAAAGTGGATATAGTGAGTAAAGTGAAGCTCTATAGGAGAGTGGGTCTCTGTAGTAAAGTGGAACTCGCTAGTAATTTATAAAAAAGTGGATATCTTGAGTAAAGTGGAGCTATGTAGGAGAGTGGGTCTCTCTTAATAACGTGGAACTCTCTTAGTAATTTAAAGTGGATATCTTGAGGTAAAGTGAAGCTCTATAGGAGAGTGGGTCTCTGTAGTAAAGTGGAAACTCCTCTAGTAATTTTAAAGTGGATATCTTGAGTAAAGTGAAGATCTATAGGAGAATGGGTCTCTGTAGTAAAGTGGAGCTCTCTGGGGAGAGTGGGTCTCTCTAGTAAAGTGAAACTCTCTAGTAATTTAAAGTGGATTATCTAGAGGTAAAGTGGAGCTATTTAGGAGAGTGGGTCTCTGTAGTAAAGTGGAACTATCTAGTAATTTAAAAGTGGAAACACTCTAGTAATTTTAAAGTAGAACTCTCTAGTAATTTATAAAGTGGATATATTGAGTAAAGTGAAGCTCTATAGGAGAGTGGGTCTCTGTAGTAAAGTGGAAACTCTCCTAGGAATTTTAAAAGGTGGAACTCCTCTAGTAATTTTAAAAAGTGGAAACCTCTCTAGTAATTTAAAAAAGTGGATATCTTGAGGTAAAGTGAGATCTATAGGAGAGTGGCTCTCTGTAGTACAGTGAAACTCTCTAGTAATTTAAAGTGGATATCTTGAGTAAAGTGAAGATCTATAGGAGAATGGGTCTCTCTAGTAAAGTGGAGCTCTCTTTGGAGAGTGGGTCTTTCTAGTAAAGTGGAACTATCTAGTAATTAAAAGTGGAACTCCTCTAGTAATTTAAAGTGGATATCTTGAGTAAAGTGGAGCTCTCTAGGAGAGTGGGTCTCTCTAGGAAAGTGGAGCTCTCTAGGAGAGTGGGTCTTTCTAGTATAAAGTTGAACTCTCTAGTAATTAAAAGTGGAACTCTCTAGTAATTTAAAGTGGACATCTTGAGTAAAGTGAAGATCTATAGGAGAATGGGTCTCTCCTAGTAAAATGAAGCTCATTAGGAAGGGGGGTTTCTCTAGTAAAGTGGAACTCTCTTAGTAATTTAAAGTGGATATATTGAGTAAAGTGGAGTTCTCTAGGAGAGTGGGTCTCTCCTAGTAAAGTGGAACTCTCATTTGTAATTTAAATGAGGATATGTGGAGTTAAAGTAGAGCTCTCTATGGAGAGTTGGTCTCTCTAGTAAAGTGGAACTCGCCTAGTAAATTTAAAAGTGGAATATCTGAGTAAAGTGGAGCTATCTAGGGAGAGTGGGTCTCTCTAATAAAGTGGAACTCTGTAGTAATTTTAAAGTGGATATCTTGAGTAAAGTGAAGCACTTTAGGAGAGTGGGTCTCTCTAATTTAAAGTGGAAACCTCTAGTAATTTAAAAGTGGATATCTGAGTTAAAGTGGAGCTATGTAGGAGAGTGGGTCTCTCTTAATAACGTGGAAACTCTGTAGTAATTTAAAAGTGGATATCTTGAGTTAAAGTGAAGCTCTAAAGCCCTGGTCACAAACCCACCGTGCGTGTTTTTAGTTCCGTACGGTTTTTTGGGGAGGCCACGGGGCCCGCCACGTTTTTCTGAAAACGTAGGGAGGGAGTGGCAAAGGCAGGGAGGGGAGTACCGGGCAACGCACGTCCACACGCACGGTGTAAGAGTACCTGGCCCGCACGCCAAGCCTGGCCAGTGAGCGGTTGCGTGCATCGTACGTTGCGCACAGTGGTAAGTGCGTTGTACGTGCTTACAACGTGCTTACAACGTGCTTTCACAACGTACGGTCTCCGTGCGGATTGCCCACGTTATCGTACGGAGGCCGTACTTACACGTGCTGCTCACGTACGGTGTCCTTACTCACTAAAGGTGCGTGCAAGTGCGAACAACCTTTTCTGCTCATATTATACTGCAGGAAAATCAGTGCGCACAACGTGCGTTGTAAGTGCGGAGCCACGTGCTTACTCGGGTACGGTCCACGTGAGTTCTGCGTGCTCATTGGACAGTTGAACTGGGGAAGTGCCGAGTAAGCCACGGACCACGCCCACTTTATCACGTGCGCAGCACGCACGAGTGCGCCTCATTGGCTGCAGAAACGCAGCGAAAAACGCAGCGAACGCAGCACAAAGTTCCTCGTGCACTAAAAAGTGCTACGTCGTGTCTGCGTGCTCTCCCAAATCCGTACTGAGTCGGTAACTGAGTCGGTACTCACCACGTACTGATACCCAAAATTTTTGCCCAGACGTTTTTTGCAAGTAAGACAGCACGCACACGAGGGGCACGCACTTGCAGAGTACGGCGGGTTGTGACCACCGCTTATAGGAGAGTGGGTCTCTGTAGTAAAGTGGAAACTCTCTAGTAATTTAAAAAAGTGGATATCTTGAGGTAAAGTGAAGATATTATAGGAGAATGGGTCTCTGTAGTAAGTGGGAGCTCTCTGGGAGAGTGGGTCTCTCTAGTAAAGTGAACTCTCTAGTAATTTAAAGTGGATATCTAGAGTAAAAGTGGAGCTATCTAGGAGAGTGGGTCTCTGTAGTAAAGTGGAACTATCTAGTAATTTAAAAAGTGAAACTCTCTAGTAATTTAAAAAAGTGGAAACTCTCTAGTAATTTAAAAGTGGATATATTGAGTAAAGTGAAGCTCTATAGGAGAGTGGGTCTCTGTAGTAAAGTGGAACTCGCTAGTAATTTTAAAGTGGATATCTTGAGTAAAGTGGAGCTATGTAGGAGAGTGGGTCTCTCTAATTAAAGTGGAACTCTGTAGTAATTTAAAAGTGGATATCTTGAGTAAAAGTGAAGCTCTATAGGAGAGTGGGTCTCTGTAGTAAAGTGGAACTCTCTAGTAATTTAAAAAGTGGAACTCTTGAGTAAAGTGAAGATCTATAGGAGAATGGGTCTCTCTAGAAAAAGTGGGAGCTCTCTAGGAGAGTGGGTCTCTCTAGTATAAAGTGAAACTCTCTAGTAATTTATAAAAGTGGATATCTAGAGTAAAGTGGAGCTATCTAGGAGAGTGGGTCTCTGTAGTAAAGTGGAACTATCTAGTAATTTAAAAGTGAAACTCTCTAGTAGTAATTTAAAGTGGAACTCTCTAGGTAATTTAAAGTGGAACTCTCTAGTAATTTATAAAAAAGTGGATATCTTGAGTAAAAGTGAAGATCTATAGGAGAATGGGTCTCTCTAGTAAAGTGGAGCTCTCTAGGAGAGTGGGTCTCTCTCTAGTAAAGTGAAACTCTCATAGTAATTTAAAGTGGAAACTCTATAGTAATTTATAAAGTGGATTATCTAGAGTTAAAGTGGAGCTATCTAAGAGAGTGGGTCTCTGTAGTAAAGTGGAACTATCTAGTAATTTTAAAAAGAACTCTCTAGTAATTTATAAAAGTGGGAAATCTCTAGTAATTTATAACGGTGGAACTCTCTAGTAATTTAAAAAAGTGGAAATCTTGAGTAAAGTGAATTATCTATAGGAGAATGGGTCTCTCTAGTAAAGTGGAGCTCTGTAGGAGAGTGGGTCTCTCTAGGTAAAGTGAAACTCTCATAGTAATTTAAAAGTGGATATATTGAGTAAAAGTGGGAGCTCTCTAGGAGAGTGGGTCTTTCTAGGAAAGTGGAGCTCTCTAGGAGAGTGGGTCTTTCTAGTAAAGTGGAACATCTCTAGTAATTAAAAGTGGAACTCTCTAGTAATTTTAAAGTGGAACATCTTGAAGGTAAAGTGAAGATATATAGGAGAATGGTCTCTCTATTAAAATGAAGCTCTCTCTAGGAGAGTGGATCTCTCATAGTAAAGTGGAACCCTCTAGTAATTTATAAAAAGTGGATATCTTGAGTAAAGTGGAGTTCTCTAGGAGAGTGAGTCTCTCTAGTTAAAGTGGAACTCTCTAGTAATTTAAAAGTGGATATATTGAGTAAAGTGAAGCTCTATAGGAGAGTGGGTTTCTCTAGTAAAGTGGAAAACTCTCTAGTAATTTAAAAGTGCATAATCTGAGGTAAAGTGAAGCTCTAT